>JAJAGP010006313.1:0-22904 GCA_025084515.1 Ancistrus triradiatus | reverse complement strand
ACATGTATTGTGTTTGTGTACTTGTGATCATGTTTGTTCATGGATCCTCAGTGGAAGTGTGTGTGTTCTGAGACTGTCAGTACTGGCACGGAACCAGCAGGCAGAAACATGCTGCCGCTCTCCAGATGGCTGTCCCGGACGACTCGCTTCTGCAAACCCAGGACAGAACTGCCAGGGTGCATGGGATTGAGAGAGAGAGTGATATAGAGAGAGATAGATAGATAGAGAGAGAGAGAGAGAGAGAGAGAAAGTAAACACACAGAGTTTCTGTGTGAGCGAGGGTGTGCTTGAAACTACAGTCCGCTCCACAATGGCAGCCTTGGTATGGATGAGTAAATACTATTATAACAAATTCTCCTTTTGGTGGATTAGCAAAAAAAAATGTGCCACAAATATTGACACTTCTACATGTGATACTTTGTGCAACCTTTGTCAGTAAAACAATAGTTAGTCTTCTCCTATAACATCTTATAATTTTGAAGAATACAGAGCTGTCTTTTACCCCTCGGGTTTTCTAAGGGGTTCAGATCTGGGGACAGAGATGGCCATGACAGAAACTTAATTTTGCATTCAGTAAACCATGTTTGTGTTGATCTGGAGATATGTTTTGGATATGTTTTGACTCCACTAATTCACAGTCAGAGTACATATGGGCAAAATTTAAGACCATTGTTACCCTCACCAGGAGTAGTCGACCAACAAAGATCACTCCAAGAGCAAGACGCACAGGAGTCCGTGACATCACAAAGGGAACCCAGCGTAACTTCTAAGCAAATAATGACCTCTCAGACATTGGACAATCTTGATGTTAATGAGTTTACCATTAACAGAACACTTAAAATGATGGTGTGCATGGCAGGGTTGCAAGGAGAAAACAAATGGTCTCCGCAAAGAACATTTTTGGCCATCATATGGCAATTGAACAAGCCACTACTTCAGTGTATGTACTTTTCTCAGTTTATAGGAACCCTGAGTGACGCAAGTATGCGGTGATTGATCCAGATATGTACAGAAGTGTACAGTTACCGATCCAGAAGTAGTGGTGCAAGTGTATATTGATTGGTCTAGACTCAACAGATGCCTCTAAGCCCAGAGACGTCAACACTGTTTCAGGATATGGTTAACACAATGTCACGGATCGCCTGGGACTTGGACTTTAAGTGGAGTGCCTGAAGGAGAAGCTAGGGCCCTGATTAGTATTACTTTCAGGTGTTCTACTGTGTATTTAGGCAGGGCCATAGCTCTCCCAGGATGAGGGTCGTTACGTTTGGGGAGTACGCTCCCTGCTTGTATGTGCAAGACGGGACTTTCTTGCGACACGGTCACGGTAGGATGTGTTTTGGTTAATGCGGTAAGCCCGTTCATGTGTTGTGAGAACGGTAAGCCCGCTTCTGTTTTGGTTAATGTGGTAAGCCCGTTTATGTGTTGTTAGAACGGTAAAGCCCGCTAATGTGTGTAAATGTGGTTGAACCCGCTTAAGTGTGCAAATGCGGTTGATCCCGCTTATGTGTTGTTAGGACGGTAAAGCCCGCTAATGTGTGCAAACGCGGTAGAGCCCGCTCAAGTTTTGTTAAATGCGGTAGAGCCCGCCATTGTGTGTAAACGCGGTAGAAGCCCGCTCAGGTTTTGTTAAACGAGGTAGAGCCCGCTTATATGTGTAGACGCGGGAGAGCCCGCATATGATTGTTAATGGGGTAGGTCCATCAACTTGTGATTTGGGTACCGAGTTTTGTTGTAAGGCCGGTCCCTGTCCTATTATAAAGTAAACATTATGGTAATTACCATAGAACCTGCTCCCGTTTCCTATTTACCCGCTGAGCCCCGTCGTGACAGAACGACCCGCCAAACAATGGAGACGGCAGGTAACCATGCTACCCCGGTTCGGTCAGTTCCTATACCTGACGAGTATGACGGTGATCCACATAAATATGGGGACTTCTTGTCTCAGTGCTCCTGGTACCTGCGGTCAAGACTGTTTTTTCTGAGTACGAGAGGGTGTTTTTTGTTTACTGGCGTTTGTCGGGACCAGCTTTGTTATGGGCGCTGAAGAATCGCTCCCAGCTGGAATTTGGTACGTGCCTCCAATTTTTTGAAAAACTTTGGTAGGTGTTTGGCCTTGCATCGCTGATCAAGCCTGGGAATTTGGAGGTAGCTCTAACCGGTTTCCGTATGGTGCCCGTTAGGCCGCTTATGTGCCAGTTGCAGGATTCCTCATTCATTAATTGCAGGAAGGTAATGGCCAGGTACAGGCTAGAGTACGGTAGCCAGGTTTTGAGGCTCGTTAGCCTAGTGTGATATCTGAGCATGCCGCGCATGTAAGCTTTGTAGATGAGCAATTAGTGCCTTGTAACTCAGTACCTGAGTCGCTAGCGCCTGGTCACCCAAAATTTATGCCAGTTAGCCCAGTTGTGGAGCATGTTAGCATCATACCTGAGTACACCGCATCTGTAAACTCCATAGATGAGCGATTGGTGCCCCGTTGCTCAGTCTTTGAGCAGGTTAGCACTGTAACTGAGCCATTACTGCCCTGTACCTCATTATCCGAGCCGTTTGAGCCGCTAGCACCCGATACAGCTGATTTTTAAGAGGTTAACCATGTTATTGAGCACACTAGCCGCGGTTCTGAGCAGTTTGCACCCCGTAGCTCTGTAGAGGAGCAGTTATGGCCTTGTAACTCAACAGATGAGACGCTAGTGTCCACTAACCCTGTGTTGAAGCTTGTTAGCTTTGTTTCTGTGCATGTTAGCTCGATCGGTGAGCCGGTAGCATCCCGTAACTCAGTATTAGAACCAATGGCGATTGAAGGTTGTGTTTCCGAACACGTTAGCTCCGTACTAGAGCCAATATTGTTGCATAGTTTTATGTCTGAGCATGTTAGCACCGTATTTGAGCCGAGTGCGTCTGGTCGTTCGGTGTCTGCTCACGTTACTCCCACGCCACGGACATTCGTGCCGACTCCCGCACCACGGACATTTGCGCCACGGACATTCGTGCCGACTCCCGCGCCACGGACATTCGTGCTGACTCCCGCACTGCGGACATTCACACCGAGGGGGGTTGTTCCAGTTGCCGCGCTGAAGAGAGCTGTTCCAGTTTCCGCACCGAGGAGGGCTGTTCCAGTGCCAGCACCAAGGACCGTCCAGGTTCCGTGCTGAGGAGGTATATTCCAGTTCCCGCGCCAAGGAGGTCCATTGCAGTTCCCGCACCGAGGAGGTCCGTTACAGTTCCAGTGCCGAGGAGGTCTGTTCCTGTTCCAGCCCCAAGAAAGTCTGTTCCAGGACTTGTGCCTGCACCAAGGGCGACTGATCCAGTAGTCGTGCCGAGGGTGAGTGTTCCTGTTCCTGCACCGAGAGTGTCTATTCTTGTGTCGGGGGTGTCTGCTCCTGTTCCAGTGCCAGCACCAAGGTCCGTTCTGGTTCCAGCACCGAGGAGGACCGTTCCAGTACAAGAGCCGAGGGCAACCCGTCCAGTCGCTGTGCCGAGGGCAACTGTCCTTGTTCCGGTACCTGTGCAAGAGACCGTTTGTTCCCGTGAGGCCCGGCAGGGGGTTGTTTGTTCCCGTAAGGCCCAGCAGGAGGCCGTTTGTTGACGTGAGGCACTGCAGGAGGTGGAGAGTTTCAGAAAGGCCTTGCCAGAGGCCATTTGTCTCGAGGAGGCCTTGTCAGAGACCGAAGGTCCCAGAAAGACCCAGCAGGAGGCCACCAGATCCCGAGAGGCCGTTTTTTGGATGAAGGCCACGGACACAGCAAACAGTTGGTTTATCAGGCTCCCCCCCAGGTTCGCTCGGGAGAGAAAGACCCCAGACAGAAAAGGACCCCGGGGGGAGGGGGGGGGGGGTATGTCACGGATCCCCTGGGACTGGGACTTAATTGCCCATCCTGCTGCCTGGAGGAGATCCGGTTCCATGACTGTAGCGGCGCTCGTCGGACTGTGGAGCGCCGAAGGAGAAGTAGGGCCCTGATTAGTATACTTTAAGGTGATTTCTACTGTGTATTTAGGCAGGGCCCTAGCTTCAGGATGAGGGTCGTAGAGTTGGGGAGTACGCTCCCTGTCGTATGTGCAGATGGGACTTTCTTGCGGACACGGTCACGGTAGGATGTGTTTTGGTTAATGCAGTAAGCCCATTCATGTGTTGTGAGAACAGTAAGCCGCTTTTGTTTTGGTTAATGTGGTAAGCCCGTTTAGGTGTTGTTAGAATGGTAAGCCCGCTAAGTGTGTAAATGGGTTGATTCCCGCTTATGTGTTGTTAGGAAGAGTAAAGCCCACTAATGTGTGCAAACACGGTAGAGCCTGCTCAAGTTTTGTTAATCGCAGTAGAGCCCGCCATTGTGTGTAAACCGCGGTAGAAGCCCCGCTCAGGTCTTGTTAAACGAGGTAGAGCCCGCTTATGTGTGTAGATGCGGGAGAGCCCGCATATGATTGTTAATGGGGTAGATCCGTCAACTTGTGACTCGGGTATCGAGTTTTGTTGTAAGGCCCGTCCCAGTCCTTTAATAAAGTAAACATTATGGTAATCACCATAGAACCTGCTCCCGTTTCCTATTTACCCGCTGAGCCCCGTGGTGACACACAAGGCTTGTTTTTTGTACACTAAAGTTTTAACTGACCTTTCTGAATGTAATTCTGTATTGTAGTGCTGGATAAAGGTTTGATAAAGTAATTCCTTGCCCATGAGGTTATATCAGCTATTGATGAATGACGGTTCTTGATGCAGTGCCATCCGAGGGACCAGAGATCACAAGCATTCAGTTTAGGCTTTCACTTTTGCCCTTTACACACTGGAATTCCTACAGATTCTTTGATTCCTTTAATGATATTATGCACTGTAGAGGGAGAAATATGTAAATCACTTCCAATCTTTCTTTGAGGAACATTGTATTTAAAGATTTCATTAATTTTCTCATGCATTTGTTGACAAACTGGAGATCCTCTGCCCATCTTTGCTCCTCAAAGACTTGACCTTTTGTGGATGCTGCTTTTGTACCAAATCATGATTATAATCACCTATTGACATCACCTGTTTGAAATCACATCATTATTTAGTTTTTTCACCTCGTAGTAGACCTGACGTGCCCTGTCCCAACTTTTCTTTGGATTGTGTTGCAGACCTGAAATGCAGGAATGGATTTTTATTAACAAATGAAATGAAGTTGACCAAGAAGAAGTCCAGATATGACAGTCATATATCTTGTACTTAAATCAGCACCATATCTGTAAAAAAAAAAAGTCTTAAAGCACTCACCTATGTGATCTGAATGCTTTCTTGAAACATAGTCCATCCTTGATCCCAAGTTTTCCTTGATCAAAAGTATCATAACCTCTTTATTTGACAAAGTGCATTCTCTGTTGAGATATATCACACTGTCAAGTGTCAATTTGACATTTGTCGAGGACTTTGATAAGTGCTTGATTTATTTTGTTCCTCTCTCAAATGCTGTATCGGCCATTAGCAATCAAAACCTGATTGCTTGATGTAGCTGTCACTTGCTAATTAAGTTGATGCTTAAACGGACCTGTAAGGCCTTCATGCAGCACCCTCAAGCTTGGCTGTATTTCCCAAATATCCTGAAAAACAACTTCTAATTGACAAATCCGCTGTCTCCAATTTTAAATAGTTCAGCTTTCATCAGTAATACTATTCCAAAAGATGTGGCAAGTAGTGCGAGTCTATATAATAAAAATTAACAAAACATAGTGACATAATTGTTATCCCTAAAAAGTCCATGAGGGTTCCCCAATTAATTAGTGTAGTGCCCTATAATTTCCATAATGTAGATAACAGATGAAATCATGCATTTGAAACACTGTGTCCTGATGCAAGCACATAAATGCAGGTATTTATTTCACTTAAAATATTTTTTCTTGGAGCTGTGTTGCATGCACTAATCTAAAACATAGAAGAAAGGTAACATATATATCAGAGATAAACACAGACGCAATACATATGGTATGGAATATGCTTTATTTATATGGTCTGTATTTAAGTGTAGACATTCATATCACAATGCCTATGTGCCTTAAACAGAAAAAGGAATGCCACACACAAGCGCATACACACACACACACACATACAGAAGCATCACCTTTAACGAGAACAAAAGGTCAGCTTTTAATTATTCAGACAGAGTGTCAGACAATCCTCCAAAGAGTGAAATTTAAAGAGAGAGTAAGAGTCCAGGAATAATGCATGAGGTGGCACCATCACATTGTTTGTTTGTTGTCTTGTCTAATTCCTAGCTGCTTTAACTCTCACATAGTCTGGGCAACCTTTCCTGTCAATCTTTCAAGCATGGTTGGTGATAAATCAAACTTCAGTAATCACCCAAAATTCTACCTCAGCGTCAGTGTGGCAGACTTTTTTTTTACTGATTGTGCAGTGAGAACTAACCCTTGGGTGCCCTTGGTTACCTGTCTGTAGGCTTGTTACAGCATCATGGTAACACAGTTACACAAGCCTGTTGCATGCCTTGTTTAAGTAAGAAGAAGGGTCACTTTTACTTGATTAATACAATTTACACCACAATTTACCAAGAGCATATATGCAGATTTGTATCTGCAACATGAGTAACAGTAACCTGTCTTGCTGGTTTTCTGTTGGTAACATATAGGCAGAGATTAGATTTGCTGACTGTTGTTATTAGTGTGATTGCCTATATTGCCTGCTCTGGTTGGGAACGGTGTGCTTGTATAGGGCTTTTCGGTCGGACTTTGGGGGGCAAAAAATCTCCATGGATCACTGTTGGATAGTTACACTCCCGATCAAAATCTTAAGACCAGTTAAAAAATTGCAACAATTTGCATTTTGGATCTTTGGATCTTAAGAAAGTTCTAAGTAGAGCTTCAGGATGCTAAAAGAAGAAATTGGCGCAAGAGACACAAACTTTTGAGCAGGGAATTTTTTGAAAACTGCATTTACACTCAGACATGATTTTTTCAGCTGATCAAAAGTTTAAGACCATAACCTTTAAAAGCCAAAAGCTGCTCAAAAATTTGGATTCCATGTCATTTTCTGTCAAGTATTTACACTGCCAAGACCTCCTGATGGCAAAAGCAAAAAAGCTTACTTACTTTGAACGTAGTAGGAAAATCTACAATGTGATTTACCTGGATTTTTTTCGCATTTTGTTCTCATAGTTGAAGTGTACTATGATGAAAAAATTACAGACCTCTCTCGTCTTTCAGTAGGAGAAATTGCACAATCAGTTGACTGACTAAAATACGTTTTTGCCCCAATGTCAAATGACAAGTATAATATTTTGTCTCATTTTGTTATCTGGGTTCTCCTTATCTACTTTTAGGACTTGTCTGAAAATATGATGTGTTAAGTCATATTTATGCAGAAATATGGAAAATTCTAAAGGGTTCACAAATTTTCAAGCACCACTGTATATAGAATAAAAAAAGTATGATATTGCTCTTGTTCGTTGCCTCCTGTCTTATGTACCTCTTGTCTTAGTTATACTGTTTGTTTACTTTCAACATTGGAGACTGGAGAAACACAATCTCGTTCAGCTGTACACTCCTTGTTGTATAGTCTGAAAGACAAAGTACAGGCATGTTCAGGCATGTCTAAGATGACATTTGCATAGCATCCATACTGAGTGCATGCCCAGACATACATGGAATGACCTAAAGAGCTTTCTTTATAGGCAATATACTAGGACTTTAAATGTTATGGGAAATCACCATATAGGTTATATCCATGAAAAACAGCCCAAAATCCATAAAATGTACCTAAAAGTGTTCAGGAAACAAAATCTACACTGCCTGGCCAAAAATAAAGGTCACCACCTGGATGTAACTAAGCAAATTGGTAAGAAATCAGATAATTACTGCATTGGTGATTATGTTTCAGCTGGCAACAAGTTGTGTAACCCTAACCCTAACTGATCTCATGTGTTAAACAACCATGTTGGCAGACACACCCTGTTGTCATGGAAAAGATGTTACTCTGTTTCAGAAGGGTCAAATTATTAGCATGCATCAACCAGAGAAACTTCTAAGGAGATTGCTGAAACTACTAAAATTGGATTAAGAACTGTCCAGCACATTATTAAAAACTGGAAGCACAGTGGGGAAACATCATCTGCAAGGAAGGAATGTGGTCAGAAAAAATCTGAAATGATCGAGATCAGTGATCACTTAAACATTTGGTGAGGGTAAGAAGTGAGGAGGCTGAAGTGAGGCACCCATCATGCATAGTGCCTACCATACAAGCCTGTGGGGGCAGTGCTTTGATCTGGAGTTGCTGCAGTTGGTCATGTCTAGGTTCAGCAACGTTATGTGCGCAAAGAATGAGGTCAGCTGACTACCTGAATATATTGAACGAACAGGTTATTCCATCAATGGATTTTTTCTTCCCTGATGGCATGAGCTTATTCCAAGATGACAATGCCAGGATTCATCAGGCTCAAACTGTGAAAGAGGGGTTCAGGGAGCATGAGACATAATTTTCACACATGGATTGGCCACCACAGGGTCCAGACCTGATCCACACTGAGAATCTTTGGGATGTGCTGGAGAAGTCTTTGCGCAGTGGTCCAATCTCCCATCATGAATACAAGATCTTGGAGAAAAATTAATGCTTTTCTGGACAGAAATAAATGTTGTGACATTGCAGAAGCTTGTGGAAATGATGCCACAGTGAATGCGTGCCGTAATCAAGCTAAAGGTGGTCCCCCCCAACGAACTATTAGTGTTGTGACCATTTTTTGGGCCAAGGCTGTGTATTTTAGGTTTGAAAGGAAAATATAAAGAAAAACAGCATACAAAGACACAGGGTTATACAAAGCAGAAAAAATGCCTCTAAAAGGAAAATAAATTTGAAAAAGAATACATGCACAGTGGAGAGACTGATTGCTTTGCTGGTTATGCTGAAGATCAGAAAGCTTTCTGCATCGTAAGGAGTCCTGAAGCACACAATGTCCTTATTCACCCTATGTGACATAACTGCACAATACCAGTGACAAATCATTCATCTTGTGTTCAAGGTGGTGTATGTGAGTGTGTCTTGCATAACCAGTACAAAAAACACAGAGGTCTCCTGGGGAAATAACACACGTCTGATCGAAGAGCACTTAGTGGGCGCTGGAAGGATCAGCAGTACAAGGTCACTGCTGAGAAGGGCAGGTTCTATAAACCAATGACGGTTTGGATGAATTGATGGCTCATTGCCTGGAAAACAGAATAGAAAAATTGGATGGGGTTTACCTGTCCCATTCCACTAGGAATTGTAACTCAAGCTGAGGATGTCAAGATCAGGTGCCAGTATGCTGACCAATTGGGGTGCTGTGTCACCCCAAATTGAATACTGATACTTGGTATGGCACTGATGAGCAGATAGCTTGCAGTTGAACTGCTGCCACAATGTTAGCAAGGACAGAAAGAGTGTTTGAATTATTAAAGCCATGGCCAAATAAAATGTGAGTAGGTATCTGATTAGCCCGTATGGAGTGACTGGATCCTATTGTATATAGTGACTCTATGGCATAAATAGTCTTAAAGAAGTCTTAAACGAAGGATATCTCAGCTTAGACCAGCTGGTTTAATCTCTGAAAGTTTTATCAAAAGTTATGATAAAACATGTTAATAAAAACGTGACTTTGTAGTTTTGGATATAACAGGCAGTGAGTGTAAACTAAATTAGACCAGGGTAATATGATATGACTTCCCATTATTATTTAAGATGCTAGCTTTGGCACTCTGAACTAGATAATGCTTATTTAAATAGACTGCAGGGCAGCCGGCTTGCACGCATGAGTGCAGTCCAATCTATTTGATGTAGTCTTACATTTTGCATAATTCTGCTTGCTGAACTGATATATATATATATATGGTATAACTCTGTATCATCAGCATAGAATAATATTAAAAATAATTAAAGATTATTTTCTATTAGCAAATTACATGTCCCAATGTCTGAATGTAAAGTGACAACATTAAGAGGCCTTTAATCTTGTAGGAAGTGCAGTGAAATTTTGTGAACCCTTTAGCGTTTTCTATATTCCTGCATGAATAACATCGTACTTTTAGTTTCTTTTCACCATAATATCTTTAACAGTTTTGCCTCGTGTTTTGCATAACCTAATAGATGACATACATTATAAATTGTGCATTTCATATGATTATTATTAATATTCAAATGCATCAATTTTGGTATCCTTAACCGCACCCACAAAGCTATAAGCATAAAACAAGGTGATATGATTTGATTGAAATGATATTTGCACAAGATCCCTAATAAGTACCCTTGACGCCGTCATGATCTTGGCATCGCTAAAAATGAAACAACTACTCACACAGATAAAGCCATTTCAGACATCCTCAAACAACTAAAGCAAATAAGTTACTTATGTCCCAACCTGAATTAATTGATGCATGATTGCCTGAGTCAGCTGAGGTATGAACGTACGTCACTTTTCACCTTGGCTAATAAATGGTATAAGCAATAAGTAGTAGATATTTCCATAGGGTAGCTATCCAGGTGAAAATTTGTCCCACAGTTGTCATTCTTTCCCCTTTTACATCTTCATATACCGTATTTTTCGGACCATAAGGCGCACTTAAAATCCTTTAATTTTCTCAAAAATCGACAGTGCGCCTTTAAATGCGGTGCGTCTAATGTATGAATTAATTCTGGTTTAGCCTTCTGACCTAGAACCGATTGTAGATGGTACACGGCGCTCATAAATCTGTCAAAATGTTTTAGCACGGCCTTGGTAGGTTACGAAGCTCACGGCCACCGTAGTGCGCAGCATTGCGGAGTAATACGGTATGTGCTTCAGCATTAGGGTACGTGCATTCATTCATTCATTTTCAAGCGGATTTCAAACTCAACGCTATCAGTCACGCAGTACAGCATGGAAGAGAATTCAACATTAACGAATCAATGATACGGAAGTGGAGGAAGCAAGAAGACGCCCTGCGCCAGGTAAAGACCAAACTGAGCTTCCGAGGGAACTTAAGAGTTTTGTTTCATTTCATGCGTCTTATAACCCGGTGCGCTTTATGTATGAAAATATACTTGTTAGCAGCCGATCGTTGATATTGCGTCTTATAATCCGGAAAATACGGTAATTTGTTTTGTGAAATTTGGGGTTCTGGAGCATCTAAAAAACATGTAGATTTGTATCATACACAAAATAATGGTAATTTAGTTTACATGCATTCCAAGCATGAATCCCAATTCTGACCTTGGAATGTTAATGTTATAAGAGGGAATGCCTCTGATAATATTGCAGTGATGGGGGCGTAAAGCCTGTTTGGTTTAGATTTACTCCTGTTAATGGTACATAGATTTCTGCCATGCTATTCAAAAATCTATTTTTATGCTGTTCCCACTTTGTTTGAAATGAAAGACATTTGTTTGAAGAAATGTTTATCATCAAACATATCTTATAATAATTGTTTCTCCTAAAGAAGGTGGTAGATATGTATTTAAGCTTTCATATGTTTGAGCTGTGATAATTAATCACAGCTCATTAATTAATCTGCTGACATGTTAGGAACATGACAAGTACAGAGTACAGAAAATTGATACCCAGACTGAAGTGTTTCTTTATTACTGGGTACCAAAAAGTTTTTGAATAATAAATAAATAATAAATAATATATTATCATAGGCCTGATGATAAAAGTAAAATTCAGTAAATGATTTAAGCTATAATGCTGTGGTTCATTTAAAGTCTGATAAAGTCTTAAAATGCATTTGAAACATTTAGTCTAAATGTGTCTATAAATGTCTTAGTTTGTACTATTCGGGGTATTACATGTAAAGACGTCCCTGTATGCTTTAATGCAGTGTTTCTCAATCCTGCTCCTGGAACCCCCTGCTCTGCACATTTTAGTGGTTCCCCTTCTCCCAACACAGCTGATCCAATTATGAAGCTCATTAACAAGTCCACTGCTGTATTGAAGTGGGTGTGTTTAAACAGAAAAATCACTAACATGTGGCATAGCAGAGGGGGACTCCAGGACCAGGATTGAGAAACATTGCCTTAATGGATTTGCTAAAATAAGCCTATTGCAGTTGCGTTCTGTTACTTTGCTGTTGTAGACGTGCTACTATCCAATGTTATTCACAGTCTGAATAAGTCAGGCACATTCACAGAGTTTTAAAAAGTGATCTAAACGAATGAATATTAATTATTCACTTTTTAAAACTGTTTCATGAAGGTGCACAGATGTGCAATTCAAACTAACATGAAGCCCTGACATGAAGCACAATGCACAAGCACTAACCACTGCTCCTCATGCATGCTCCAGGCATAGAAGCAGCACAGGTGAGGTCAGCAACATCTGACATGCTCAGGCTATGTGATGTACTCATACACAGAAAGAGACAAAGTCACAATAATTCAACGATTTACAGTCCAGGTTGTAACACCCCCACACACAATAGTGAGCCCCAACAAAGAGGGTTCACATGACTACAGAGAAGGATCAGTGTATTAAACACTGGTCAGCGTTCTTCATGCAGGGCAGGAATACTAATGGGTTGTGGTCTCTGAAGACAATGGTAGGTGATCTACTGTTAATTTACATTACATTTACATCCTTATCCAGAGTGACTTACAATTTATACAATCCAAGCAATTGCAGGTTAATGGGCCTTGCTCAAGGACCCAACGGTTGCAGCTTGGGAGAGGTGGGATTTGAACCCTGGATCATCTGGTCCATAGTCCAGTACCTTAATCACTAGGACACAGAGGTTAATAACAGGTCAACTACTAAATAGCAGCTTAGAAACACCAAATCCTGTTTGGCATGAAGTATACCACATGAAAGGATTATTCTGCTTTAACAGAGGAGATGGGTAAGACCACATAATAATACTGTATTATCCTGCCATAACAAGGAAGGATAGCTTTTGTTTGAGGGAAGGAGACGACAGCACAATTTGGATTGCCATACATTACTCTATGGATTAGCCTTCGAAAGGTAGACAGAGAGTTCTGAAGTCCAAAATGCATAATCTTGAAGAAAGGTTTTGTGCAAAGGCAGAAATCTCTGATGCATGTGGTGAAAGTAGTACCGGCCAATAACCGTTTGCTAATTTAAGTCTACTTAAACTTTAACTGAACCTAAAACATCATCACATGCTCCATATTAGGAAGGTGATACGAGGTTTAGTGATGGCATTCACTTGATGAAAATCTGTGCAAAAGCAGTAAGTAGAGTCAGTTTTTGGCACAAGATTGTATAATGAGCACCATGGGCTTACTTTGTAACAGTTTCCTATCTCATGATTGCATGCTTATGGGCATTAACATGGTACGGTTGTTGGCTGTTAGGGGAATGATCACCTCTACAATATTTTCATGCTCAAAACCTGAGTATAGTATTGTTCAAAAACAATGAAAAAACAAGTTGATTAATGCAACAAGCTTCCACTCTGAAGACAGATATTCCATCGCCCAGGAAGGGTAGTCAGTGAAACAGAATTAGGAAAGTGGGTGTACGGTAAGTATCTAAGGTAACCTAATGTTTCTCCCTAGGTAAAGTGTGTCATACCCAGAAGCATCCTGTAGTAGAAGTGCTAATAGTACTGACTTGCAGGACTGCAGAAGGAGATGAAAGGATGGCAAATTGGCCAGCTCGAACATAATACAACACCAAATCAGAAATTGCTGTGACTGTATGGAAAATGCAAATAAAAAAGCAGTTTCTTACATTTACTCTGAATTATATTTAATAATAGATAGTGTCTGGTTAACTTCATTTAATTTGTTAACATACAGGGTACTAAGGGCACTGACAAAACCCCATACCATGACAGCTTTTGGACTTTTTGCTGATAACAGTGTGGATGTCCCTTTTTGTCCTTGATCTGGAGCACACAGCATCAGTTTCTTTCATACATGCATAAATTTCTTCCATCTATTTCTTCTCCTGTGATGGCAATATACATTTCCACCATGTGATCATATGAATGAATGAAAAATAGATGCAGTGAAGTCCAGAATGAAGAGCCAGCACATAGAAACATAAAAACAAAACAAAAACTTTTCAACCACTGTTGTTTCCAACCTTAAAGAAAAAACCCCAAAAAACAAAAAAAACCCAGAGCATTTAATGTAACAAATAAATTCCAAATTACTGCACTTTAACTCACCAGAGTAATAAAAGCTATTATAGACATCTGGAACGTCCCTGAACGTCATGAATCATTCCCAAAGTCCCTGTCAAAGTTGAACTGCCGGTTATAATCTCGCCGGATCAGCACACAGCATGGCATTAAAGCTCTATTTGATTTGATATGTGGCCCGGGCTATGATTCTAAATCAGCTTCAGCATACGTATTTAATGAAGAACGTGATCTGGAGAATCATTAAGCAGTGAGGACATCAAAACACCACAGACTCCATGCTTATGTACAAGACCAATAATACACACATTTGCATGCGCACACACACTATATAACACAAAGCAAAGTCAAAGGGTACCAGTCTATCTAGTTTCAGCAACTGAAAATGTATAGTGAATTTTATTTTAATTGCTTTTAGTAAATGTTAATACCATTCCTTCTATTGAAACCCTCATTCCTGTGCAACACCTTGTATGGCATTCTCTGTCACAATTATCGTTTCTCCTGGCTCCATTTCCTGCCTCCAGAGTGTTGTCTGCTAACATTGTTTGTGTCACCTATTGTCCGGACTTGTTAACGTTGTCTGTTTGGTTTTGCTTTGTCCATGTTATTTGCATTGTATGTTAGTTTGTTAGGTTAGCATCCTTGCCTTTTTGTTATCACCATATTTTGTCCTTTATAGATAAACCCTACACACTTACACCTGCGGCTGTCTCCATCTCTTTGCCTCATCTCAAGCATGACAGAATGTCAGACCACCACAATGGCATTACAGTTGTGCCCCTCTACTAAAACGTATGTGTTCAGACACATCGGAGGATGAATACTAGTAGTCTGAACTCATGTGGTAGGATCAGCCCCCCCCTAACCCTGTGTAGCTTAGACTGTTCTGAGGTTTTGTGCCCCACAATCAAGGCTCATGAGTCTGGCCTCACTGCTCTTCCACTCTGCTAAGAAGTGCAGGAGGAAGCAACAAGGATTGCCCGCCAGCTATATGCTAATACTATCACTCACCAGCTCCATGCTGTTGTCATTCCTCGGCAGCTCCACACTTTGGTCATTGCTTGCCAGCTCTATGCCATCACCGTTTGCTTGCCAGCTTCTTGTTGGTGGCAGTGCTCACCAGCTCCTTACCAGCGCCATCACTTGCCAGCTCTTAGTACTTAAACCCCTTCTTGTTAATATTCTAGATCATTGGACCACCGAGCCACCAATGGCATTTCACAACTTCCTCAACACACATTAAATTTGCTTACACATAAGGTAAGTAAGCCAGTGCATTTGTCTCTATGCATTGCTCTTTACACACAGCTAAATAAAGCTACCTACAGCTGATAAGTGGCAAAATCATTTTGTCTATGTAAGCCCAGTGTTCATCTAGTTAAATGTTCAATCTTAACTTCAAGCATTGCCTCACTCCATGGGTTTTATGGTGCAGCAAATAAAGATTGAAGACTGAATGAACATACTAAGTTCTACATGTGAAAAGAAGCATAGACAACTTTTTTTTGTACATTGAGAAGAATTTTTCAACCAAATATCCACAGAAAGAATGAGTAAATGACTGAATGAATAACAACAACAAAACAGTGTTTGTTTTATATAGAACTTTTCACAGACTCAAGGTCACTCTACAACAACATAAAAAGGGAAGGAAGACAGAGCAAATTAGGTGGTATATGAAGACATGATGTGATGCATGCATGGATCAGTATTATTGTATCATGCGAAATGAAAGAGGAACATTGGTGTGCATTGTTTTGACAATGGAAAAGGGACATTTGGTATAAAATTAAGTGAAAGTATCTGAAAGGAAAGTGTGGAGTTAAGGGTGACTGCTGGATTCCAATGGGTGGAGGAGGTAGTTACTGTAATGCCATCTATTATTTTAGAAAGAAATAAGATTTGAAAAACTCAAAGAGATTATTAGTGCACATGTGCTCACAGGCAACATTTGAGTGAGACAACATTTTTTTAAGAAGCTTAGCAAGAAATGTAAGGTTAGAAATGGTGTAGCTACTAAGTACAGTGGTATCAAGAGTAATTTTATGTAGCGTTCCATGATTAGTTTTTGAACATACCAATTCAAATCAAATATGGGTAGACAGCAACTCAGCCAGAAAGTTGTAGGCCACGTAAAAGGACAGAGCGGGGTCGCATAGTGCGCAGAGGTTTCCAACTTTCTGCAGAGTCAATCACTACAGACCTCCAAACTTCATGTGGCCTTCAGATTAGCTCAAGAACAATGTGTAGACAGCTTCATGGAATGGGTTTCCATGGCCGCTACCACTGCTGCATTCAAGTCGTATGTCACCAAGTGCAATGCAAAGCGTCGGATGTAGTGGTGTAAAGCATGCCACCTCTGGATTATAGAGCAGTGGAGACATGTTTTCTGGAGTGATTTAGTGAATTACGCTTCTCCATCTGGCAGTCTGCTGGACGAGTCTGGGTTTGGCGGTTGCCAGGAGAACTGTACTTGTCTGACTGCATTGTGCCAAGTGTAAAGTTTGGTGGAAGGTGGATTATGGTGTAGGGTTGATTTTCGGGAGTTGGACTCGGCCCCTTAGTTCCGATGAAAGGAACACTTAATGCTTCAGCATTACCCAAGAGATTTTGGACAATTTGAGGTTCCCAACTTTGTGGAAACAGTTTGGGGATGGGCCCATCTGTTCCAACATGACATGCAACACCAGCGCACAAAGCAACAGGTCCATAAAGACATAGGTGAGAGAGTTTGGTGTGGAAGAACTTGATTGTCTAAACCTCAACCCGATAGAAGCTGTTGTAGTGGCCAAGCAGATGGATTAAGATTGGAATGTCACTCAAGTTCATATGCATGTGAAAGGCAAATGAGCAAATACGTTTGTCAGTATATGCGTGTGTGTAAATGCTGCAGTTGTCCGAAGAGTTAACAGGAGAGGAGCTGGAATGGAGTTGTTCATGAATGGTCAGAGTTTTGTATTGTGGGGCTTGGGGGCTGGAGGAGCTTATTGGTGGTTTAAGTTTTAAATAGGTTATAGAGCGTATTACCACCATCAAGCATGTTTGTACAGGCACTCATGTCTCCTTCCAGCTTTCATGTACCTAAGCTCAAGTGGGATAGGCTGGGACATCTCTGAGGGATGTCTGAAAGGTTAGTATTGAAAATTGCAACTCAGAAAGGAAGGGAGAAGTAAAATGAAAAGTGAAGGGCATTTCAGAAAGTGCCCATTGTTTGTGACTGGGAACATCAATGTGCAGTTTTAAAATGAATGCAATTTAGTATTGACATAAATTCTTTAGACATAAAGCAAAACTTTAGAGCAAAATGGAAAAAGGAATGGTAATGACGTTCATTAAATTTTACAGGAAATTCTGTAAGGCTTTGAGTGGTTTGTGAATCATCATAACTAAAAATCCGGTATTTCCACCATGCACAAAGGCTAAGTACTCAAAAAGATTTGACTTAAGGAGACTGACACTAAAAAAACTTCTTAAAAACCTAAAAAAAAAAAAATAACAAGCAAAAACTTCAACCCTTATTCCTAGGCTTTTCATAGTTTTTTGTAGCATTTGTAAGAGAATACTTTCAAGTTCAAATACAGTGGGGAAAAAAGTATTTAGTCAGCCACTGATTGTGCAAGTTCTCCTACTTTAGAAAGATGAGAGAGGTCTGTAATTTTCATCATAGGTACACTTCAACTGTGAGAGACCAAATGAGACAAAAATCCAGGAAATCACATTGTAGGATTTTTAAAGAATTTAATTGTAAATCATGGAAAATAAGTATTTGGTCAATAACAAAAGTTCAACTCAATACTTTGTAACATAACCTTTGTTGGCAATGACAGAGGTCAAATGTTTCCTGTAAGTCTTCACCAGGTTTGCACACACTGTAGCTGGTATTTTGGCCCATTCCTCCATGCAGATCTCCTCTAGAGCAGTGATGTTTTGGGGCTGTAGCTGGGCAACACGGATTTTCAACTCCCTCCACACATTTTCTATGGGATCGAGGTCTGGAGACTGGCTAGGCCACTCCAGGACCTTGGAATGCTTTTAATGGAGCTACCCCTTCGTTGCCCGAACGGTGTGTTTGGGATCATTGTCATGCTGGAAGACCCTGTCCCCTTTGCAGAAAAACAGCTCCATGGATGATGTTTCCACCCCCATGCTTCACAGTAGGCATGGTTTTCTTGGGATGCAACTCAGCATTCTTCTTCCTCCAGTTTTTAACAAAAGGTTCTATTTTGGTTTCATCTGAGCACATGATATTCTCCCAATCCTCTTCTGGATCATGCATATGTTCTTTGGCAAACTTTGTTACTAATGGTAGCCTTTGTTACTTTGGTCCCAGCTCTCTGCAGGTCATTCATCAGGTCCCTTCGTGTAGTTCTGGGATTTTTGCTCATTTTGGCCACACGGTATGAGATCTTGCGTGGGGCCCCAGATCGAGAGAGATTATCAATGGTCTTGTACATCTTCCATTTTCTTACAGTTGCTTCCACAGTTGATTTATTCACACCAACCTGCTTGCCTATTGTAGATTCACTCTTCCCAGCCTGGTGCAGGTCTACAATTTTCTTCTTGGTGTCCTTCGACAGCTCTTTGGTCTTGGCCATTGTTGAGTTTGGAGTCTGACTGTTTGAGGCTGTGGATAGGTCTCTTTTATACAGATAACAAGGTCAAACAGGTGCCATTAATACAGGTAATGAGTGGAGGACAGAAAAGCTTCTGGAGTTGGAGTCACCATTAGTTAACATGCACAGTAAAGGGCCTCATGCAAAAGCCTCACCATATACAATGGGGTCTGTGAAAAATTCCGAGGGTGATGGATGAACGTCTGAAGAGAGCCGCACCACGAGTTGAGACATAACAGTCCGGATGCTGAATAGATGAACGTCTGAAGAGAGCCGCACACGACGTGTTGAGACATAACAGTCCGGATGCCTGAATAGAAGCAGATTCATATCACAATAAGTGCCAGCAGACAAGATAGAATTGTGTATACCCAAAAGTGCTACACAGAATAGTGATACACAGCTTCAGAGTGACACAACACCCAAGCGGGCTAATACAACCCAATAGAAAAAAGGGGAAACTTAGGAAAGCATATCCTGATATCCCCATTTGAAACATATCTAGCCAAATTAGACACCATAATAACTTGGCTGCTGAGGCGCTGGAAGCAATTGAAAACTATTTTCGCAAGACTAAATGTTAAAAGTGAAAGACTGTCAAGATATCACCATCACAGAAATAGGCTTGTGTTAGGCCGGCAACAATTTAATATAAGTGGAAGACACACATTCATTCATTCACTCACTTTCTTATCTTAATTAGAAGGTGCATAGGGTGCAAGGCAGGACAACCCTAGACGGGGCGCTATCCATTGTAGGGAAGACGCACAGAAAAAACACAGGAAAAGGAAAATCCAAGTATTTGCATTATTGGAGACAACAAACAGCAGCTGGGGAGCAATGAAAGAAAATCATGCCTGGGTTCACTCAAACCGGAAGTGGTCAACAGTCCACAGTCTGTGTGTATTGATAACTCATCATATAACCTATGATGTTGTATGATTAGATATTGTCTGGGACACTGCCATTGATACTTAGATGCTGTGCATTTCACTGTGGATTCATTACAAATACTGCATTTGTGGGAATTACTAGTAATCAGACAAAAAAACCCCAGAAATTGATAGATACACAGAGAGTAGACAAGGGGTGAGAAATGAGACTTCTCATTATAGTGGTGCAACCACGTCCATTTTTAAGGTAACTGGCAGGTAGCTTGACCAATCGGATCATGTTTCTAAGATAATCTTGGTTTAGTAATAATGATTAGAAATATCAGAGGCCATTCACTACCCAGGTTTTTAGGGTATAGAGGAGGCCAGTGCAAAGGTGTTGATTTCCAGTTTTGTCTTTGTCCCAAGGTATGCTCATCTGCTGTCTTAATGTGTAGGAGCAGAGAACTGGGGATATAGGATCGGTGATTCACTGGGAGTCCAATAGCTGGTGAACTGAGTAAGTTGGGGAGCCATCTATTTCTGCCAGTTCCACTGCTTCTGTTTCAGCCTGGGAAGAGACAGGCACAGATTTAAGCAGACATACATGGAATGTGGGGGAAATACGGTATGATGCAGAGAGTTCTAGTCTATTTGAAAGTGGAGTAATTTGATTTACCACCCTGGAAAGTTCCTATAAATCTGGGACTCAGTTTTCTGCATGGCAAGTTTAGCTTGAAAATACCTAGTGGACAACCATGACATTTGTCCATGATGTTAGAGAGGAACTTTACCTCACTTTCAGTTGTATGAGCTGTCTTGCGATGATCCATCTGACAATCTAAACACAATACTTGATGAAAGAGAACTTCGCGTGTTTCTATGCCTGTGACCTGGTGGAACCTAGTGGAGCTAAAACCCTGTCAATGATCACTAAGGCTGTTGTAAAGCTCTGTGATTTTGACAGATCAGTAAAGACGCTTAAACAAATGTCTGACCATGGCCATTGTAGAATGGGTAGAGGTTCTAATAGTTCTGTCTGGAAGATTACTTTTGTGCACACACGACACAGGCCTTAACGAAATGGTAGACATCGCTGACTACCGCAGGTCACCAAAAATGTTTTTTAACAAGTACTGTTCTGTGTATAATGTGCAGGATCGAGGGACTGAGTTCATTAACCCATCCCCTCTGAATGTGTTCTATGATTTTCCACTGAATAGGTGCTATTATATCTGTCAGACTGATAATGCTCACTTTCTTTCCCCTGTTTGTTTCTGTCTCCCATATCCAAGATGCATTGTCTTAGCATTCTTTTACCCTGGAGAGTAGGGTGGCATGGTGGTGCATGTGGTTAGTGCAGTCGTCTCACAGCTCTGCCTGTGTGGAGTTTGCATGTCCTCCCCTTGTCCGTGTGGGTTAACTCCGAGTGCTCGTTTCCTCCCACATTTCAAAGACATGCATTAGGTTGATTGATCACTAAATTGGTCCATGACAAATGTGTTGATATAACCTTGTATCTGTCATGGATATAGCCATTAATGCTGATGTGATGTTAAAAAAACGAATAAACAAACAAAGAAACCCTTGACAATATGCAATATTAAAGTTAAAATGGATGAAAAACAGAGCTCACAGTATTTGCGAAAGAGTTCAAGAGTTTAGCAGAGCGAATATATTTCAAGTTGTGATGATATGTCAGCACAACAAATGAAAATCTGGCTCCCTCTAAGCAATGTCTCAATTCCTTCTAACTGCTGTCTTAATGTGCAACAGCTCTCAATTATCAACATCATAATTTCTTTCTGCAAACCTGAGCTTATGCAAGTGGTAGGAGCCTGGACAAAGCTTTGAAGGGGAGCCAGATCACTGTCAATTAATTGCTCTGATTCTGGAATCAAATGTATCTACTTCGACCACAAAGGACAAGAATGGATCTGGATGCTGCAGTATGGGAGCCAAAATGAATGGATTCTTTAGTGGCTTAAAGGCATTCATGGCTTTGTTGTTCCATTGTATGAGTTTGCCATTAGCTTTTAACAGGGAGCTCGGGAAGTTACCAGTGTTAATTTTGACAGCAAATTTTGATTTAGTTTCAGTCATAGTCTTTTGGCTAAAATGTGATTTAGTTTTAGTCATAATTTAGTCTTCTGAATTCTTTTTAGTTTTAGTTGTTTTTGTCTACTAATTATAATAAGATTATAGTCGACTAAGTTTATAGTAGATTCAGTTGACTAAAATATGAAATGTAAAGGTTGAAATACGTAAATGCCTTTTTTAGCATTTTTTCCTTTAAAATGAAACCTCTACATGCATGCATTGATTATAAAAGTAGCCTAGTGGATAAGGTAATGGACTATGGACCAGAAGGTCCAGGGTTCTAATCCCACTTCTGCCAAGCTGCCACTGTAGGGTCCTTCAGCAAGACCCTTAACCCACAATTGCTTGGATTGTAAAACTGTATAACTTGTAAGTCGCTCTGGATAAGTGCTGTAAATGTAAATGTTATTACTCAAAATTTCCAGCATAGATCTGCTTCAAACTTGGTGTGGACATTCTGCAGATATTGGAAGAAGTTGGAATGAATTATATATTATAAGATCTAACTGAGATATAAGCTCAGGTCTAAATGCATGCTTGTTTTCCTTGACATCAAATGAGAAATGCGTCCATATATATCGACTCTCCTCTTTCTCCCAGGTGTTGACAGTAATTGTTGAGCTAGTACGGTCTTCCCCGTAGACCGTTAGATCAAATGTGTACGTCTTACCGCATTACTGATTGGATCACTACTCAACTTGTCCTGCCTTTCCACATATGCTAAAGTTATGATAGGATCTTTTCCTAACTTGGCTCCACCGTCCACAAAACTAAATCAGACCTGATTGGATGTCATCTCTGCCAAACCTTTTTGTATTGTTTTTATTCGTTGACAGAAATGTCCATTCATTTCGTCTTTGTTATTGTTGTTTTTCATTCATTTTAGTTTACTCGTTGTCTCGTTTTTGTCAGAAGAAAACAGTCGTTGACGAAAACTATGACGAAAATCATACGTCAACGAAATTAACACTGGAAGCCTTGAATGAACCTGAATGAACTTTGAAAGAACCTGAAATTAGCATATATAAGGAACCTGTAGAGGTATTTAAATTGGCAAACCCTAGGAACTTCGGGAGTTCTTTAATTGTGCAGGGTAATGGCCACCAAACTATCACATTGAGCTTGCTTTCATTTATACACACTCCGTCTGGCTCTAACAAATAAGCCCAAAACTTTATCCAGTTTTTATGGAATTTACATTTCTGTCCTTTACCATACTCTTTAACAAGCT
>JAJAGP010006312.1:0-15918 GCA_025084515.1 Ancistrus triradiatus | reverse complement strand
TAACTACTCATTGTACTGACTGGGAGTAATAAAATCTACTAATTTGAGAAACTGTAAAATAATAAAATAATATATTGGTTCATTTCTTCACAGTGTTCCCATTAGTCTGCATGTAGTGGATCTCTGCAGCTACGAGACACTCCAAATTACATGCCTAAAGTATCAGACACTTGGCTCAAAAGGAATGTTTAATCACAAATACAAGCTTATGAGATAAAAGACACCGCTGGCACACTGTTACCTATAAAGATGGACGATGCCTAAACACACTTCATGACTCAAACTAGCCGTAGCACACAGTATATTTAGGTGCAACTGCAAATATCAGACCTCACAGGCAGCTTCACTGCTCATTACAAGTATTTCAGCTAATAATATAGTGTCTTTATGAAACACGTAGGGATCGAACGGTGTCATTTTGGCCGAGCATTGACTTTTACAGCATGTCTTTAGCACAATGCTAAAATAGTAGCATTGTGCAGATACATTTTTACACATTTATAGTGTAAAAAGAGCATTTTAGTGAAATTATATATATATATATATATATATATATACACATACATACACACGGCAAAACAGTCCTCACAAATCAAAATTTTGAAATCCCAAAGGAGTCAAAATATCTCTATTAGGTAACTGTGGTTAAGGTTAGGGTTAAGGGTAGGTAGCATTAATTATCTACAGTAATCATTATGTCAATGGAAAGTCCCCACAAGGATAGTGGGGCAAATGTGTGTGTGTGTGTGTGTGTGTGTGTTATGGCGTGTTACGGGGAGTAGCACGTGAGTGTTAAGAGTCTGTTTTGTGTGTGGCCCAGCACATTGCAGTTTGTGACTTCAAACACCCATTGGCAGGAAACTCACAGCATAATCTATGTGTGTGTGTACAGAGATGATTAATAGTGCAGAATGGTCCTGGGAAGAGAGGGAGGAGCGAAGAGAAAGAGAGGAGGACTGGACTCTACTCTCTTACTCAGAGTCTCATTGCAGCAGGGTTTTAACTCGACCCTCATGTAGCCATTCCATCACAGCTGGGTCTTCTAACACAAGCATGGAGCATCCACTATTTATTTACACAGAGTGCAATGGAGAGACGTGAGAAGACTGGGGCAGAGATCATCAATTCCTTATTGGATGTACGGGTTTTGCGGCATTGCTGGATGGAAGATAGAGTTTGGGGACAGCAGTGTGGATGAACAGTATCTGGATGATACATTTGGGATCGATAGGTCATATGTCTCGGACTGCTGAAGTATGAATATTCTGTATTTACTTGGTCACCAGAGCTTGGATCCTGAATTCTAATTTATATTGAGTGTCTCTTTGGACTCAGGTTAGAGGTTTGAGATTTGAATTGTGAGTACAGCATCTCTTTAGATGCTTGGCTTATAGACCGTCCCTCTGTAGACCCTTCAGAGTTTTGGACTAGAGTCTTTGGTATAAACACTAAAGTTTGAACCTTGTTATTGGACTATGGATTTACAATATATCCTTGGTCTACTGGTTCACAACCTTTAAGATGGACCACAACAGTGGGTAAAAGCAGGTCTTATGGGTTATATACATGCTTTAATAGTACTGTTGATAGGCCTAAATGACAGAATCAAAATTAGGTGACAATCAGATATGAGTCCTCTAGAGTCCGTTTTGGGTATTTAATATGGATTTTATACTAGGACACTAGTTTAAATCGAGTTTAGATATTAGATTATGAATAATTGAGAAGTCCTTGGAGTATAGAGTCTGAATTCATGTAGAGGCAGTTACTCTGGACACATTACAGGTTTTGTATTGAAGTATTGATAGGAAATATCTCTAGTAATATGAGTTGCAAGAATTTTTTTTTTGCACTGTAATGTGAATACTTAAGTATTTCCGCTCTGGGCTATGGAATTTAGATGTTGGAGAATGAATATACAGCATTTTCTTGGACAATAGTGTTTGGATATTTGGAATAGGAACTGTGTTTATGTTTTTACTCGGTAGTTTGGATACTTGCTTTTGAATATTCAGCATCTTTTTGGTCTCTGTATTTTCAATACTGGAGTATGGATTGTGACACATCCACTCTGGATAATGGAATATCGATTGTGGGTAAATTTTCCAAACCATATAGTTTGAAGGCTTGAAAAAGGTTTGGAAGTTGCTTTCTGAACCCTATAGCCATGTCACTGGGGTTATAAATGATAAGACTCTAGACTCGCATATTGGAGTATTCTGTCCATTTAGGTATTGGAGGACGCATTTACTTTGGTAGGTGTCTTTGGATTTTGATTATGAGTGTCCTTTAGACTTTAAATGTTTGGAATTATGGATATTCAGTATCTCTTTACACCAGGACTTTGATTTTGGAGCATGGAAAAATAGACGTTTTAAGGACACTGAGGTCATATCCAAAACATCTCACCCGTACATTGAAAAGAGATCTTTTGGAACAGCAAAATGTTCCTACACACATCTGCAGGTTGAATGGCACAAATGATGATATGGGACACTTATTTTGGACACACTTGATTTTGGAGTATGCAGTAGCAGGAAATCTTCACTTTCCCTCCACTTTACCTGGTAAAGGTCACAGTGAGCAGGACACTTTATAATGTTAAACCGTCCAGTATGGTTTTGACCTTGGATGGATGCCAGTGTATAGAGACAAGTCTTATACTCTGGTGTGTAAAGGCATGAAGACGTGACACCGCAATCATGTTGTGTGGTTTAAAGAAAGAAAGTCGCAAGGGTGAGTCAGCCATGTCTGTCTGTCCATCTGTCTGTCTGTCTCTCTCAGTCTGTCTCGTGGTTGATCAGAACAGTGGGTCTTGAACTTTACCGTATATGCTGGATCGCAGCATTGTTCAAAAAGCAGGTCAGATAGGTTGTATACAGGCCTTTCTATAACCTGATGACATACAGGTAAGATAATAATATTACAATTGTTATGGTACAATCGCGTCAAGTCAATTTTATTTATATAGCGCTTTAAAACGGAGCTTTGTCTCCAAGCAGCTTTACAAATATCTAGGCCCTAATAGAGCAAGCCCAGTATGACAGTGGCAAGGAAAAACGTCCTAGATTGTATAAGAAAGAATCCTTGGGAGGCCCCAGACAAGGTTCAGACTCCCAGATAATATTATATTTTTGTAGATAGTCATTTAAATTAAATCATGGCACAGAAAACAAACCTTTGAAAGAAAGAAAACGTGAAAGTTGCTCCAGCTTATTCAGACCCAGAACTTGTAACTCGAGGAACTCAGGAATTCGAACAGATGGAAGCCTCTTGGTGATGCGGAAACTGGAGAACTGGAGTGGGACCCAGCAGCGAGACTTCTCACCGGGTTCACACATATTGTTGTGCATCTGACTTCCCTTCCACATCTGGATGAGAAGTTTCATCACTGCTGGGTTCCAAACCAGCTTGAACAGTGTGATCCCCGTGAGTAGTCTCACCACCAGGTCTTGTTGTTTAACTGTCTGTCTGTGTTCTGCCTAGTTAGAAGCAACAGTTGTTGAGGCAAAAAATTTATTTTTTTGTATTAGAATTTTAAAAATGAATTATTCAGGGAATCCTTTCAGAAATGGGACTGCTTTTTCAGAGGGAAGGATTTGTGGTCAATAACTGTAATAACACGGAATTACTCTTGTTCATAAAAAATAGCTGCATTAGATGTTCTCTTATTAAAGAGTCACATATACAGTGGAGCAGAAAAGTATTTATTCAGCCAGTGATTGTGCAAGTTCTCCTACTTATAAAGATGAGAGAGGTCTGTAATTTTCATCAGAGGTACACTTCAACTATGAGACACAAAATGAGAAAAAAATCCAGGAAATCACATTGTAGGATTTTTAAAGAATTTAATTGTAAATTATGGTGGAACACAATTATTTGGTCAGTAACAAAAGTTCAACTCAATACCTTGCCACATAACCTTTGTTGGCAATGACAGGGGTCAGACGTTTCCTGTAAGTCTTCACCAGGTTGGGACACACTGTAGCTGGTATTCTGGCCCATTCCTCCATGCAGATCTCCTCTAGAGGCAGTGATGTTTTGTTGCTATCGCTGGGCAACATGGACTTTCAACTCCCTCCACAAATTTTCTATGGCTAGGCCACTCCAGGACCATGAAATGCTTTTTACGGAGCCACTCCTTCATTGCCCGAGCGGTGTTTTTGACAGCCACGTTCCATCTTCAATGCTCTCACTGATGGAAGGAGGTTTTGGCTTAAAATCTCACGATACATGGCCCTGTTCATTCTTCCCTTAACACGGATCAGTGGTCCTGTCCCCTCTGCAGAAAAACAGCCCCAAAGCATGATGTTTCCACCTCCATGCTTCACAGTAGGTATGGTGTTCTTGGGATGCAGCTCAGCATTCTTCTTCCTCCAAACACAACGAGTTGCGAGTTTTTACCAAAAAGTTCTATTTTGGTTTCATCTGACCACATGATATTCTCCCAATCCTCTTCTGGATCATCCATATGCTCTCTGGCAAACTTCAGATGGGCCTGGACATGTACTGGCTTAAGCAGGGGGGCACGCCTGGCACTGCAGGATCTGAGTCCCTCTCGGCGTAGTGTGTTACTGATGGTAGCCTTTGTTACTTTTGGTCCCAGCTCTCTGCAGGTCATTCATCAGGTCCCTCCATGTAGTTCTGGGATTTTTGCTCACCGTTCTCATGATCATTTTGACCCCACGGGATGAGACCTTGAGTGGAGCCCCAGATCGAGGGAGATTATCAATGGTCTTGTATGTCTTCCATTTTCTTACAATTGCTCCCACAGTTGATTTATTCACACCAACCTGCTGGCCTCTTGTACATTCACTCTTCCCAGCCTGGTGCAGGTCTACAATTTTCTTCAGCAGCTCTTTGGTCTTGGCCATGGTTGAGTTTGGAGTCTGACTATTTGAGGCTGTGGATTTTTTTTCTCATTTTGTCTCTTATAGTTGAGGTGTACCTATGATGGAAATTACAGACCTCTCTCATCTTTCGAAGTATGAGAACTTGCACAGTCAGTGGCTGACTAAATTTTGCCCCGCTGTTCTCAACCTCCACTTTAGTAGGTACACCTGTGCAACTGTTCATTAACACAGATAGATAATCAGCCAATCACACAGGGAAGAAAGGTGATTTAAGTGATTTTGATCGTGGCATTGTTGTTGGTACTAGACAGTCTGGTCTGAGTATTTCAGAAACTGCTGATCTGCTGGGATTTTCACACACAGCTGTCTCTATGGTTTATGGAGAATTGTTTGAAAAACAGAAAATATCCAGTGAGGGCAGTTCTCTGGGCAAAAATGCCTTGTTGATGCCGGAGGTCAGAGTAGAATTGTCAGACTGGTTCGAGCTGATTTTGTTGATGGAATATTATCTGCTTTCATTATAGACCACATTTGTGTTTCATTCTTTTATCAGTGCAGTACATTTTATAGTATTTTCATCCAAGATAATCATTCATACACTACACAAGCTATGGATAGAGATTATAAATCAGTAGGGTATTCCTTTAACCCATCTTGCTTTGTGCTGAGTTTAAGGCAGTAAGCGGACTCACACAGCTTTATCTATCACTCATGTTTGTAGGTCCATGGATCAATTAAGATCAGAGATTTGGGAGAGGGATAATAACCAGGTCTTGTGTGGGCTCTATAAATAAAACATTGTCAGAACATCCAGCGTTTAACCTACATTTGTAATTGTGTCATGCCAAGCTAGTATGATGTGCTAAATTATCTTCAGACTTTTTCATTTAGTTAGAAAATGAAATGTTTCGGAACATAATGTGTTTGAGTGTGTGTGTGTGTGTGAGAATGTGTGTGCAGGAAAGATTCAACAATCCTGAGTATTTACACTTATATAACAGCTCTGAGACAGATCATTAACCTATAAATGTTTGCAATCAGGTCGCTGTGATCAAGTTGCCTCTTTTGAAAGATAATGTTGTTGTTTTTTAAGAAAAGGTAATTCTAGGCTACACAGCTACCATCTGGCTTTAAAGTTCATTCTGAGGAGGTTTTATTGTTGTTATGTTGTAAATAATTGCACAGAGTCAATCCCGGTTATCCAAATTTGAAATTGAAAATTGAAATCCAAAATTGAATTATTTAAGTCATTACACGCACTTAGATGAAATTAAACATCTACATGCATGCATTGATAATAACAGTATTCATTAAAGTAGTTATAACTCAATTTCCACCATAGATCTGCTTTAAACTCGATATGGACATTCAGCAGATATTCTAGAATAGAATAAAGCTGGAATGGATGATATATTATAAGATTTAATTAAAATATAAGATCAGGTCTGTATGCATGCATTGATAATAACAGTATACAATAAAGTGGTCATCAAAACTCATCATTTCCATCATAGATCTGCTTCAAACTCGGTGTGGACACTCATGAGATATTGTAGAATAGAATAAATGATATATTATGAGTTTTATTAAACATATAAAATCAGAAAATCGGATATATGTGCATGTTCTATATGTATGTATTCATAATTACAGTATAAAACGGAGTTATGTTATCCGAACACTACTTAAAGATAGTATGAACACTTTTTAGGCAAAGTAAAATATATCCATGTAAATCCATATAAACATATTTTAGTCCCTACTTTATTCGCTGAAATATTGGCTTGAACATAATGAACTTTGAGTGCGTTTGCAACGTACTACCGTAATACCGCTAAAATAGGAGCTCGTCCATTTAGGTGCTGATAGCTTGACCGCGGTTTCAGGATGACATGCCTGCAGATGTCGTTTCAAGTTTGTTGTTTTACCGGAGATGGTTGCCCCACACGGTTTACAAAGAATCTTGTTTTCCTTGACATCATACAAGAAATGTGCCTATATATCGACTATCCTCTTTCTCCCAAGCGTTGACATTGTCGAGTTGGTTTCCTGAGAACCAGGACAGTTGTACAGTCAGATCAATTGTGTGCGTCTTACAGCATTATTGATTGGATCGCTACCCAATCCGTCCCGCCTTTCCACATATGCTAAAGTTAAATGTTCAATTAATTTCGTCCTAGTTTTTGTCGTTTTTCATTCATTTTAATTTAGTCAAACAAAAGGGTCGTTGACAAAAACTAGGACGAAAATCATTCGTCAATAAAATTAACACTGGTGTGTTCTGATTAGACACTGGGTCTCACCATAAGAGGGTGGAAAAGCGCTTCCTTCGCTGCCCTATGAAAAGGCTCTCAGAGGCTACTTTGGGTACCTCTGGAATAGAAATCTTTGACTGCTAGACATGCCTCTATGATACACTTCAAGACATTTTGCCCAACTGACAGACTTTGAGAGGGGACTGAGAGAAGCAGGATGGGCAATTTAATGAACCTGGACTGCTATGGACTGGAACCGTATCGCATCAAATCCAGGTCTTGTGTTCAAGTATGGAGGCCTCACTGTTCAATCCTGCCTTTGCTGTGGAGCGACACACTGCCCCAATTGCTGGTGTTAAGGATGATTATCTACAGACCCAGCTACAACAACTTTAGGGGCAAATGTGCCACAGGATACCATACAGAATCTGTTTGCCTCCAATGGCCAACCGTATCTCATCTTGTATCCATGCCATGTGTTCAATAAAACCTAGTGTTTAATAAAACGTTCTGCACCAGAGGCTGCATTGTTACATTTGTTAACATTAGTGCTGTACTACAACAGCTAATGTACTGTATCTGGCAAGATAATATATCGTTTAATTGATTAATTCGCTTAATAATAAAATCAATGACTTTGCCAGACTATGGACTGATATGCTAACGGACATTGTCTGAACAGACGTTATGCAGTGCATGCATTCAGCTAGACATGGACTCTTAGGACCTTAACTCTGTTCTGCTTTTTCCTTGCCACTTTTACTTCTGGCTGCCCATCTGGGGTCTAGACTCGTTTTTTTGTGAAAGCTGCTTTGCAGTGATGTCAATTATTTAAAGGGATATAAACATAAATGAAACATGATCCTTGACTTAACCACTTAAACTGTTGTGCTGGCAGTATTTGGCACTCAGGGATTTATTATAATTATTTTAATTTTGTTTTTACATAATAATATTAATATTAATAATACAATTTTAATAATAATAATAATAATAATAATACACGTACAGTGGTGCTTGAAAGTTTGTGAACCCTTTAGAATTTATAATATAATAATAATATTTGGTCTCATTTGTTTAACTGGGTTCTCTTTATCTACTCTGAGGACTTTTGTGAAAATCTGATGATGTTTTAGGTCATATTTATGCAGAAATATAGAAAATTCTAACGGGTTCACAAACTTTCAAGCACCACTGTAGTATAATGACCAACAGTAGATAGAAGAGCAATCTTCTATTTTAGCATATCTAAAATCTAAAGTATGTAGTGTCTATCTTTGAGACAACTCTTTGTTATATGGGCAAACTGTCAATGAGGAGATGCTCATGCATCATGTGGTCCCTTGCGCCTGTCTGTGTGGTTAGCATTGGCAGCCCTGACCTATTTGGCACCGTAGCTGTAATGTTACTTGGGGAATAAGGGGCAGATGCGGGCAGGGCTTCAGGCGACAACCAATAACTGCTGGGACTGGATGGCGCGCGACGCAGCACATTATTTTAGGGGTGCAGATTTAAAGCGCAGGCTACTGTTGCCATCACTGATACCTAGCAAGGTGATACCCATGCAGTCTATGCCAGGGACTGCTAATGGTTAGAGATTTTTTGTGTTTAAAAAAATAGTTCAGACAAAGCATATACAACTTTCCCTACATATGAAGCGTGTGTGTTTTCAGATGGATAATGCTACTCAGACAAGAAGGAATCTTTCAGCTAACCATCTTAGAGCTATGTAATATACACAGCGTTATATACAGAAAGTTTCAGAGTGACACCCGACTATGTGCTCAGGCTTTCGAAATGGGTGCTACTGTTTTTAGCTCTGCAATGCAATGCAAGTGTGTGACGGTTTAGACATGCGGTTTGCACGACGCTAAACTGGTAGCTATAAACATCCCTTAACGTTAGCCTGGTAGCTCCCGCGTAAGGCTGAAGAAGCTAGATATGTCTTGGCTGATTGACTACATTTGTAGTAAGGAGATCATTGTGTTAACATTTGAAGCTGAACTATTTCTATTGCACGTCGTCCTGGATCCTGACTGAACTGTGATTCTACATTTACAGATGATGGCCATTATTCAAAAGGCAGTAAGGAGTGTTCAGCAGATGATGGCAGCGTCTCCAAGAGGCGCAGCATCGCAGGTCAGTATGTGTGACTGATTAAATCCGACTGAAGCTGACACACACACACACACACACACACACACACACAGCAATAGTCTCGTGTACGGAGTTGAACAGACGGCTCGTCTGGGTAAATTCCGCTCTGGTGAATTCCGTCCATGTGTTTTTCTTCCTCCCGATTCCACAATGTTCATCCATAACCTTCTTTCTCATAATTAATCAAAAAGAGTCCAAAACAAGTTTTGATACTACAGTATAGAAATGAATTATATCATTACATTAACTTCAAAAAAGTGATTAAATCTGTCCATAAACAGTCCTATTGTAGGCATGTACAGGTACTCTCAGTTTCATGATGTCCCGACTTACGATATTTTGATAATAAACATAATAAACATAAATACACATTCAGCAGAAACCGTACTCTGAATTTTGAATTTTCAAAGGCAAGATATATGTACTATACACAGTACTCAGGATGAGGAAGTCGGCAGTGCATGGTGTAGGGAGTCAAGTGGTGGGAGCAATGAGCTCTGGGAAATGTAGTGAGGAAAAGCCATGGTCGCACAATAACCGTTTTTTTGTTTTTCCCTTCCAATACATTATTCAATATATTACATGAGGTATTAAATACTTTATTATATTAGCTTTATGTTAATGACTTTGCCGAACTGTAGCAGTGGTTGTGTTTTAAACGTGTCTAAGGTACACTAAGCAATACAATCTCCAGTTCTCGGCACTGCGTGACAAGCATGTCAAATCAGTCAGGCATGCATTTAGGCATGTAGGTATGCTGAAGTTCAAAGCATTTGACATTTACAGCATTTAGCAGACGCCCTTATCCAGAGCGACTTCCAATTGATACAGTCTTATAATCCAAGCAATTGTGGGTTAAGGGTCTTGCTCAAGGATCCAACAGTGGCAGCTTGGCAGAGGTGGGATTTGAACCCTGGACCTTCTGGTTCAAAGTCCAGTACCTTAACCGCTAGGCTAGAATGGGGAAGAAAGGTGATTATACATGGTCTGGTTGTTGGTGCTAGACAGGCTGGGCAGAGTATTTCAGAAACTGCTGATCTACTGGGATCTCATCTATAGGTTTTACAGAGGATGGTCAGAAAAAGAGGAAATATCCAATGAGGGCAGTTCTATGGGTTTAAATGCCTTGTTGAGGCAACCGTGGTATCTGCTGGTGCCACCGTGCCGCACTGATTTCCAATTTGGACTTTGTTTGCAAAAATGCAATATTTCTTTTCTACTGTGACATAAATTTGCTGTAGAAAGTGATCTGTCAATACACAGGCATCAACAGAACAGAAAGCAAATCCTGAGGCATTTCTGTTGCATGTGAGCTTGCTTCAAATCTTTTTGTTCCATGAATGTAGATAAATTCTGTACCATGTCACAGGAAATTAAAACCATGAAGTCCATGAGATCTCTCTGTAGTTTCTTCTAGGCAAAAACAGCTGAAATGTAAAGAAAAATTAGATTTTTACGTTAGCCTTCTGTCTCTCCCAAGCAATCTCTAATCTCACATCTCTCCAGGAGTTTTAGCAGAGATATTAATAATGTCTTACATTTTTATTTTACAAAAACTGTGATTCTGTTTCGAACACCCAAAAGAACCAAAAGATTTGTTTTAGGTTACCGAGGTTGAGGTTAGGGGTTGGTGTAGCTATAATTATGTACAGCAATATTATGTCAAATGGAAAGTTCCCACAATGATGGAAAGATAAACTTGTGTGTGTAGATGAGTTCAGAGGGCTGACCACAGTGGAGCTTTTAAAGAGAGAGGGTTCCAGTCTCGGTCTCACAATATCTGGAGGCTCGGATAAAGACAGCAAGCCTCGAGTGTCAAACCTGAGACCAGGAGGCTTAGCAGCAAGGTGAGCCAATTCTCTGTGTCTGTCTGTCTGTCTGTCTGTCACACACAGAGTTTGTCAAGTATATATTTGTATTTTTATATATTATTTTTAAATCTGTGTGAAATATTTACACAAAAGATGTGTACTTCATTACTGATTCTCAAGTGTCTATAAGGGTTTTGTTTCAATACTCTGGTTTTACACGCAAAAACATGCCAGTAGGTGGATTTGTTATTACCTGAGATGCCATGTGATAGACTGGTGCATTCATTTCTCATCTCTTTCTGCTCTGATTCTAACAAAGACACTGATCAGGGAAAAGAGCTTAGTAAAAGTGAATATATGGATGAAAATAGTCATTCTAATGTTAGCTGGCTGGATAGAGAATTTGACACCTGGCTATGTCACAGGACTGATTTGGGTTTTAGGACCCTGCTGCAGAGCTGTAATGGATTTGGAGAAGGCCCCAAAGAGGAAAGAACTTCCATATAGCCAGTGATAGCCAGAGCTGCTACAGTAGCTATAGAAAAGAGCAGAAAATAATGGCTGAGGTTTCAAAATGGTACAAACACTAGGGTAATTAAAACTTCGAAAAGAGGAAAACATGACGACAAACCAATGAACTGAGGCTGAGACTGTATAAGATCTCCCAAACTCAAATAAATACCACCTCTTACTGACTTCTTCAACTTTTAATATATCTGTTTATTTTCTCTTTAATTTCCTTTTTCTGTTTTCAGCTTTCCTTCTTCAGTTTAAACTTAACAATTTCCGATTCATTAATTTTTCTACATATCCAGTTCTCACATTTGCACTTATCTGCCAATCATAGTACTTCCAACGCATAAGATTTTATAAAACTCTGTCAGAACTCTCTCTTTTACTCGTCTCTTATTTATCAACACTCATTCAGATTCCTCTGAAATATCTCTTTCTCGGTTTTCATTCATTCAATCAATTCTCTCTCTCTTTACAGATCTGTTTCACTTTCATGTCCAGTTCTCTGATCCATCTTTTTTGTATGTAATCTCACCCTTCCCTTTCACACACAAAATCATGATTGGAAATGCTTTTAGGAAAATCGGCACTGTCTCTTCAGGGCAATGTGGTTCTCAGTTAATGACAATTTTTGGACTGCTAGTTTGCAGCCTTTTTTCTCTGGGCTTATGCTCTGTGCAAAAATGCATACTATGTGTATAGAGTGTCCATGTTTGTGTGAGTGAGACTGAGATAGCTCAGGATCAGTGTTAAATCAAAACAGCCCTGCAAACCATGCTGAAAGTCTGACAAACACATTCAGACATCAAGAAAAAAAAATAAACCAGAAGATTGTGTCTGACCTGTGGCCAGCGGAAAGGGAGCAGTGTGTGTGCAGAAGAAGATCCCACTTGTGTGTCCGTGTTGATTCTGAATGTTAGAAGCACCTGCTTTTACTCTGTTGTGTTACATTTTAATGCAGACTGCATGTGCGCGAGTGTTAGGTGTGAGCTGCCACTGGGCAAATGAACTTCCACATGAGCTCAATTTGTGTTATCACAGGCTACATCTCACACACACACACACACACGTGCAGTGTACAAGAACATTACGGGATGTGGCTCATGATTTGTCATGCTGCCACAAGTCCCATCATCATCATCATGCCATGTGCAATGAAGAGCACTTATTTGCTGATGACACAGTGGATTAGCAGGTACTGTTGATGCCGCATAACTCCAGGGGTCAAAGCTCAGTCCATGTCTCTGGTTACTGTTTTTGAGGAGTTTTGCACCTTCTCACTCTGTGGTTTCCGCACAAGTCTTTTATGGACGAAAAAAACACACATCAAGTCAAGTCAAGTCAGATTTATTGATATAGCGCTTTTTACAATGGAGCATTGTCTCAAAGCAACTTTACAAGTTTAGATTATCTCCTAATATCTACGTCCAATCCCAATTTGAGCAAGCCTAGGGCGACAGTGGCAAGGAAAAACTCCCAAAGTCAAATTCTGAAACAGAAGACCTGTATATTAATGCCATCCTTCACATTGAGTCTGAAACTGACGGACTGCTACGCTGCGTATCAGAGCCTGTTCTAATTTCTGTGTGTTGTTCGGATGTGTTAAAATCAAGCTGACCAATCAGAGCTCGGTTGTCAGGCAGAATAGCTCATCCTGCTAGTAGCAGAGCACAAGAGCTTATAGGACAAGCAACACTCTGACTATAAAAACATGAATATTAAAGAAAAGATCTGGTGGAATAGAACTGAAATGATGGTGATAGACCTCACAGTGACTGTACGGAACAGTTTTTTTGTTTATTTAAGTGCTTTCTAATCTGTTCATGAACACAAAAAGCAGAAACTATATCATCCTGCACTAATCTTCACTCGTGTTTTTGTATTTTTAAGTTGACGATGTGACAAAGACACAGCGAAATCTCCATGACACATTAAGAGAAGGGAAATTAAAGAAAGCAAAAGTGGACAGGGAGAGTGTTTGGCCAAAAAAAAAAAACTTAGCGCACTTGGTGTGAAGGTGCCACTACATTAAAAATAGCATGCATTTTTTGTGCGAAAAAATCGTACTCACTGTGACTAGGCCTTAATTCTGGAATCCTGCCATCTCCCATTAAAGTAGTTCAATTGGCTACAGTGACCTGCCCCATGTATGACTGAGTGTGTATGAGTGAGAGTGTGACGCCTGGCATCCTCTCCGGGGTGCAGTCCTGCCTTGTGTCTGCTCTTCCCATGATCACTGAACAGGATAAATCCATAGACATAATATACCTAGACACCGCATTGGCTGTAGGATCATGCGTCAACGTCGTCGCCATATTGGTCCGGGCAACTTCTCACATTTCATTGTATTAGGAACAAAGATGCCTGATACTACTCTAATAAATGATAATATAATAAAACAATAATAGTAATAGATTAACAATAGTAAATAGTATATTTAGTATAAATAGCGATATAATAATTGTATAATATAGTATTCATTATTTTATATACTATATTATTCTTACATTTACAGCATTTAGCAGACGCCCTTATCCAGAGTGACTTACAATTGATACGGTCTTACAATCCAAGCAATTGTGGGTTAAGGGCCTTGTTCAAAGACCCAACAGTGGCAGCTTGACAGAGGTGGGATTTGAGCCCTGGATCTTCTAGTCCATAGTCCAGTACCTTGACCATTAGGCTACCACAGTCCCATTCCAGTCTTCTATTATACTACTATTTATACTAGATATACACTATTGTTCATCTATTGTTTCATTAATTATATTATCTATTAGACTACATGTTATTGTATCTACAGGCTAATAATAAGCTGTACTGCTATACTGTAGTGTATAATTTCACTGCAATAAATAACAGATAGCAGACTGGTCAAGAAATAAGAAAACTGATTAAGAAATAACTAAAAAAAAATGCAGTTCCGAGTTTACTTGTATTTGTTTACAAGGCAGTCTTGCCTGGGCCAATATGGTGGCCGAGATGACGTATCGCAGCAACGGGCTGAAGCGGCTAATGCGCCATGTAGGTATAAATGTCTATGGACAAAAGAGTTCATGTGGATAAATGAATGGATTTAATAGCTTATCTAGTTAGTTGCTTAGTTTTATGCAGAGCTTTAGCTGCAGAAGCCAGTAATGAGTATGATATTTTAATGGAGCGGTTCATGAAAAGTCAAAAGCACTGCTTATTTACCAGTATTAATTCTGTCGAAAACAAAAAGACTGGCTGTAAGGTTGCAGCATGACTCAGCTGTCTTTTCTGTTACAGACCACACTGGTATTTACTATTTAAGGAAAAAGCAACTGGTAACTTGTAAGGCATCTGTTTTTCAAACGAATGACCACGTGTCATCTTGTGCAGTTGTTCATCTGGGCCATCTGCTTCTTTATCTGTCCTGGTTACCTCCAGCTTGACGTTAGTATTTCATTGTATGAAATCTACTTGGCAATATGACGTAGAATCCTAGCTGCAGCGCCTATTTGAGCCTGTATAGCATTTTGAATGGAGATGTGATTTTAAAAAATATTAATAAAAAACAATGTTAAAAAAAGTGGGATTAAATTACATAAGTGGTGTAGGGTTGTATTAATTATGTATTTAGTTATTGGGTAAACATTTGTGAAGAAAACATTCATTTGAACAATAGATTGCCAGTCAAGGCACTTTATTAGCTATACATTGGAAAGCAAGGCTATGTTTAATGAATTGTAATTTCAGGTGAGACAGGGGTTTATTCTAAACACGGCCATCATGCAGTGGGTCACAATGGAAAGTCCCCACAATGTTAGAAAAACAACCTTGTATAAACATAAAAACATAGTGAACTGTGCAAAGGTCTTAGGCCACCATTGTTTTAGCCATGGTACAATGACCATATATCATTATTTCTCGGTCTTTTTTATTGGAATACAACCAGAAAATACAATAAATTCAGTATTCAAAACTTGGAAAACAATCAGAATAAACTGCATCTATAGGCTACACCACACTGTTTAAGTGTAATTAGAGAGTGGTTCATTGAAAAAGTCAAATGCACTACTTATGTACCAGTATTCAATCTGTCTTATAAAAACTAAACAAAAAAACAAAAAAACACTGGCTCTAAAGTTGCAGCAGTCTTTTATGTCACAGATCAGTTACAGTGGCAAGTATTTAATTTGATCTTCCCTTACATTTGAGCGATAGCAGCATTTGGCAGCTTCATCAGGATGCCAAGTTGACCCTTCTACAGTCTGAAGAAGCCTGATCAGGAATGTTTTTTTGGAAAGCTAGCAGCCAAGAAACTCATTGGTTGAAAAGGCTAAGATATGCTAAAGCTCACAAAAA
>JAJAGP010006311.1:0-22931 GCA_025084515.1 Ancistrus triradiatus | reverse complement strand
GTCTCCAAGCCATACAACATAGCAGGCCTCACTACTGTCTTATACACTTTCCCTTTCACTCTGGCAGATACCATTCTACCACAAATCAAGTAAAGTCTGGTTTATTTATCTAGAGCTTTGTAAAGCAGAGCACTTCCTCAAAGCATTTTAGATGAACTACTGGCAAGGAAAACCTCCCTAAATGCTGTAAGGAAGAAACCTTTGGAGGACCAAGACTCAAAAAGGAACCCATTCTCCTTGGATGGCTTAGATGATAAATGTTTGAATGTATGAATTAAACTAATTAAACTGATTTATCTAGTCAAATAAGTCTGTAACTAAGTAAATAAAAAAAAAGGAATAGAAAAACGTAAAAATATGCCTATCAGCATCATTTAGTCCGTTACACAGAGCCACTGCAGGATCCCGTGTCCTCGGCAGCAAAGTCCTTGGCGGAACATCATAGATATATAGAGCAGGTTCACAATTTATTCATTTTTACATTACTTTTTATATTTTATCCTATTCTTGTTTGGGTTTGAACACAGCATTTCGATACTCTGTAAAAAGGATTATACTGTCTGTCATATTCCAAATTGATAGGTGTTTTTCTTTTGGGGTGGGGGGGGGGGGTGTGGAAAGTTCTCAGCTGTGTGCTCACAACTAACTCAAGGAAGCCATTTCAAAGCACTTGGCTTTGAAAAAAATGAGGTTTAACACTTTACAATTAAAATCACATAAAATTTCTCAGATCTCCAAACACCAAGGTGTATTAAGTTCCAAGCTCAAAAGCAAACTTCATAAACATTAACAAAGTATTTTCCACAATATATTCTTACTGCTGAATATAAGCCTATGCAGCACTCTGGGACCAATGTGTTTAGGTAGGTGGATTCTTTTAAAATGGTGAGGTATGTCAGATTACCTCAGAAGTGGAGAAGAGTCCCTGACCCCAGCCGGTTTAACAGGCCATTAGTAAATGTGGTACATATCTCCATGTTGTGGACCAGTCACCAGTCTATTCTGAACCATTGCTAGTGAAGCCACTTACTAACCAGTGGCCCAGAAGAGCACTGAATGACCAACGGAGATGTCAATATGCTTTCCCTTATCAAATATCAATATACTTCCCACTCTACAGATTGCCAGTTCTTTGGGAAAACCAATGCTGGGAAACCCTAGATACTGCTTCAATTCAGGAACCCCCGGCTGCACCCACTGTACAGAAATACTCTTGTTAAAAACAAAACAAAACAAAAAATAAACACAATTTGACTGTGATTGTTCTGACATCTGAGACTAGCACACATAGCTATGGATCCCATCTGTTATAGCTTCCACCATCACATTACACAGAGAAAGGGAATCATTATTGTCAGTAACTACAGCATACATTAAATATTCATAAGAAAGTTATCAGTAAGAAATTGTGAAGAAAATCTTACATTAAAGATGTTGTAGAGAAAGTCTTTGATCTTCTTTTGGAACTTGTCACCTGGAACATCTGCTTCTGATTCATCGGGATCTTTGCTGTCAAAATAAATTCAATGCAGTGTTTTATATTGTTTGGGTTACGTTACATCAGTGACAGTAAGTACAGTCAAACCCTGCAGCCTGAGTGTGCTGTTCCAGGAAGCTGCTTGGGTAGTGAATGTTGGGTTAGTGAAGCCCATTTCCATCATTTATTGTATGAAAATACCTTCGTTGTTCCTGCATCTTCAAAACCACTCTCAATGAAATCAGTTACTAATGGACTTCCTGACTGACCTTCTGTCAGTTATCTCTGTATTCAATGACGATTCACGAGTGTGTGCGTGTGTGTGTGTGTGTGTGTGTGTGTGTGTGTGTGTGGGTGTGAGGGGTGTGTGTGTGTGTTCCTCTGTTTAGGTTTCTGTCTGAAAAATGATTCCATTTGTAAATTGTGTTATTAAAAAAAGAGCAACATGGCCTCTGTGGAGGGAAGAGGGGGCTATAGGTAGCTATTTGTTTGGTTGTTTGTTTATTTAACATCAGCATCAATGGCTACTCGTGACAGGCACAAGGTTACATCGATATTAGTCACACACATTCCTACTTGGTCAATTTAGAGCAACCAGTTAGCCTAATACTGGTCTTTGGATTGTTGGAGCAAACCAGATGTGGTGAGTAAACCCGTGAGGACACAGTGAGAACGTAGAGCACAAACTAGCCTCTATCTAAAGTTGAATGTTAAACAGACACCCCCCCCTATTTTTGTTTATCAGAATGAATCCAATAGCTCTTCAGCAATTTATATTTTAATTAATATTGTTCCACCATTCAGCCAAGATATGGTGCTCTACGTCCCTTAGGATTACTTGAAGGAACATTAATGTCTAGCCCTAAGTATGTGCAGTTCAGAAACAAACTCCTGCTGGCTACGACTGACACATACATGTGTGTCTTTGTTTCTTCACTAATCCACAGAGCCACAGTGCTGCCCAGCCTGTGTATTAGTTGCTGCTGGCCCAGATGGCCCTAGGTCTGGTGCCGGCAACAAGAACATGCCAACTCCACACAGGCACACACAGTATGAGGACACACACACACACACACACATCCAACACTGACAGGACTAGATTCTATCAACACCCCCTGTGGACTGATTACACTCCTTAACCATCACTGCACACCTGAACTTTAGTTATGTTCTATTCAGTAAATGCTGATAGGGAATTCCTTTTCTACCAACATTTCTGTATAGTTATAACTAATAACTGTGCTTACAACATCTCTCTATAAGCTGCTTAACAATCATCTGTATGTACTGGCAAACACTCTGACTCTTCCGTAGTCTAGCTTAGCAACGGCCGTGCATTTATTTCATATTACACTCTTTTGTTTCACACTGTTGCATGGCTGCATTTTATGTTAAATGTAAAAAGGGAAAACTGCTAACACTTCTGAGTAACTCTAGAACCTGTTGTGTGTGAAAATACCAGCTGTTTGTAGGAATGCAATAAAGACCACTTGAATTGACTTGTGTTAATATTTGATGTTCTAGATACAGGAGCAGATCTGGATGTCCATGAGCACAGAGTTCGGTAAACTTTTCTTTACATTTCCTTTTCAATTTCTCTTGTTTTACCTTTTTAAACTTATCATTTTCTCTTAACTATTTTGTTTGTTCAACCATTTGTTTTCTCTTTTCAGAGTTGTCCTCTGTTTTTATCTCTCTTTTCTCAATCATTTGTTATTCTTTTTTCAAACATTTTTCCCTCCTGGGTCGTCTAACACATACATACAGGGATAACCAATCAGTTATTAACAGCACTGAGTTATTAATCTGGACTGGACAGTGGAACTGCAGGACCAGAAAACTAAGGGGGGGGAAATGGAACTACAGGACCAAGACTAAGATGCCAACACATCCTGAGATAGAAGACTTAGTACTTTTTCTTAGATGTTGTCTCCTCTTTAAAGTTAACAGATCTAGCATTGATAGGTCACTCTTAAAGGAAACAGTGCTGAATACAAGAGAACGTGTTCTTTCTTTGTCTCCACTAAACAGCAGAACAAAACTTGAGTGAGTAAACTTTCAAACATACCAATAAACGTCAGAAAATAGCCATCAAGTCCATACTAAAGGACGCTTACCGTATCAAGATATGACGTTACACAATAAATTCCAATTAAAATATTCTTAACAGTTTCCACATTTTAATGTGATGAAGACATTCATTGAATTTATTGAATGAGGTTCAGCTTTGGCTCCATTTCAGGAATGTACTTTCTTTAATATTGATATCATTAACAGAACTGGATAGCACTATTAAAGCTTAAACAAATAAGTGCACATGCTTGCACTGTCTTCAGTAACCACTGGGGGGCACATTCAGTCTCAAGAACCAGGGGTTTTGATGGTATTTCTTTCTAACCATACTCTAGACTCTGAACAGACTCTGAAAATACATTTAATAGACTGAAGTCTGACATCCTCTCACATCTAAAGCCAAGTTCCAGAGTTTTTATTCACAGACTCTGATTTTAAAGACTGGAGATCTTACATGGTCACCATTTACAAAACTGAAACTCGATTCCTTCAGTAGTTATTAAAATCCAATCTTTATAAAACACACACCCTAAAAATAATCAATCAGTAAACAAATAATGGTTGTGGTAAATGAAGATATGCAGGGAGTTGGGGTGAGAGTAGAGGACGTGGAGGACAGGGTGAGGTGGAAACGTTTAACTCGCTGTGGTGACCCCTGATAAAGGGAGAAGCCGAAAGAAGAAGAAGGAGGTTACATTTCTATCTCATATCAGTGTTTGAGTTTGATATTTGTGATCTTACACTTTGGAGTGCAGGAATTTATCTGGAACTCTGACAAATCTATACAACAGTACATTTAGAAATAAATGTTGGACAGTAAAATTAAGTGTTTCCATGATTTGGTCAGATCCCTGTAGGTGTAAAAATCACCTTTACATTACATTACAAGAAGTTCAATGAGATACCGCTATGGGACTGTTATTCAGATATTAAACTGTATAGTACAGTGGAATTGCAAAACTAGGACTGAAATACCAACATTTCACGTCTCTAAACTCTTAAATAAAAATTGGGATTGGACGTAGTTATTAGGAGATAATCTAAACTTGTAAAGTTGCTTTGAGACAATGCTCCATTGTAAAAAGCGCTATATAAATAAATCTGACTTGACTTGGCTTGACTTAAATAACCAAGAGGGAGAAACATTAGCACCTCTTCGTAGATGATTTTCCCTCTTTAAAGTCGATAATGGCTGCCATTGATCGGTCACTCTTTAAGGAAACAGCACTGGGTACAGGAGACTGTGGTCTTTCTTCATCTCCACTGAAGAGCACAAAAAAAATTAAAGTGAGTATTTTAAAGACAATAAATGTCAAAGAATAACTTTCACATCCATTCTCTGTGCCTTCCCTAGCTATGGTACACCTTTTAGGATGGTTCAGCTTTGGCTCCATTTCAGGAATGTACTTTCTTTAATACTGATAGCATTAACAGAACTGGATAGCACTATTAAAGCTTAAATAAATAAGTGCACATGCTTGCACTCTCTTCAGTAACCACTGGGGGGCACATTCAGTCTTAAGAACCAGGGGTGTTGAAGGTATTTCATTCTAACCATACTCTAGACTCTGAAAAGACTCTGATAATAGACTAAAGACTAAAGTCTGACATCCTCTCACATCTAAACCCAAGTTCCAGAGTTTTTATTCACATTCCTTCAGTAGTTATTAAAATCCAATCTTTATAAAACACACACCCTAAAAATAATCAATCAGTAAACAAATAAACAACATGGTCTGTAAAATACTTACAGGCTGTAAAATAAACAAAGAGGCTTCTTAGGCACTGTAATGGGATCTTAAGGTCAGATGAAAACACATTTCACATTGCATTATTTTATCTACAGGATTACATGTCTATCTCATATCAGTGTTTGAGTTTGATATTTGTGATCTTACACTTTGGAGTGCAGTAATTTATCTGGAACTCTGACAAATCTGTACAACAATAAATGTAGAAATAAATGTTGGACAGTAAAATTAAGTGTTTCCATGATTTGGTCAGATCCCTGTAGGTGTAAAAATCACCTTTACATTACATTACAAGACGTTCAATGAGATACCGCTATGGGACTGGGATTCAGATATTAAACTGTATAGTACAGTGGAATTGCAAAACTAGGACTGAAATACCAACATTTCACGTCTCTAAAGTCTTAAATAACCAAGAGGGACAAACATTAGTACCTCTTCTTAGATGATTTTCCCTCTGTAAAGTCGATAATGGCTGCCATTGATTGGTCACTCTTTAAGGAAGCAGCACTGGGTGCAGGAGACTGTGGTCTTTCTTCATCTCCACTGAAGAGCACAAAAAATTAAAGTGAGTATTTTAAAGACAATAAATGTCAAAGAATAACTTTCACATCCATTCGCTGTACCTTCCCTAGCTATGGTACACCTTTTAGGATGGTTCAGCTTTGGCTCCATGTCAGGAATGTACTTTCTTTAATACTGATAGCATTAACAGAACTGGATAGCACTATTAAAGCTTAAATAAATAAGTGCACATGCTTGCACTGTCTTCAGTAACAGACAGTTTGTGGTATGCACATAACACAGGCTTAACAGACACAAACAAGTGCTGTGTAAGCCATAGATATACATACATATGTATACTTATTCTCAAAGCTTCCACCCAACTCGGAAACAGCAAATTACAAACGTTTATTTCCAGGGATTTGAGTCCATATGCAGTCTTAAGAACCAGGGGTTCCGTGCTATGCTGCACACTTTGGCACCGCGATACAGTGACCCATCTCTAAGATACTTCATTCTAACCATACTCTAGACTTTGAAACGACTCTGAAAATATTTTTAATAGGCTAAAGTCTGACATCCTCTCACATCTAAAAGCCAAGTCCCAGAGTTTTTAGTCACAGACTCTGATTTTATAAAGACTGGAGATCTTACATGATCCCTATTTGTATGACTGAAACTCGATTCCTTAGAGATTATTATTATCAAATCTTTATAAAAACCCACACCTAAAAATAATCAATCAGTAAATAACAGCATAGTCTGTAAAATACACACAGACTGTAAAATCAAAAAGTGGCTTCTTAAGGACTGTAATGGGATCTTAAGATCAAATGAAAACACATTTCATTATTTTATCTACAGGATTACATTTCTATTATTTCAGTGTTTAAATTTAATATTTTTGATCTTACACTTTGGAGTGCAGTAATTTATATGGAACTCTGATAAATCTGTACAAGAGTAAAGATGTACTCTGTAGCCCCTCCTCGACCACATCAACTCGGTGGACAAACACATTAAGGTCACCAGGGAGGATGTGAAGAACGGCAGGTTAGCCTTCTTGGATTGTGAGGTTGTGACTGGAGATGGGGGACGATTGAAAGTCGATGTTTACCGTAAGCCATAAGCCAACCATAAGCCAACACCATAAGCCAACACATACGGATCAGTACTTAAGGTTTGACTCTCATCATCCACTGGAGCACAAACTAGGAGTCATCAGGACACTGTACCACCGAGCAGACAGCGCCCCCCACTGACACAGCAGCCAAGGATGGAGAGAAATCTCACATTATGCAGGCCCTGGGGAAATGTGGTTATCCGAACTGGGTCTTTGTCAAAGCCGGTAAGACACCCAAACAGTGCTCCAGTGCTTCATGAGAGGAGATTTTCTTACCTGGATTATATACGATATAACAATTTCCTTGTTTGGATAGTGGGGAGGAAGTTATATATTAATATATATATATACCGAATATTAATACTGTAACAAATTTCTATCTCCCTCCCCACTGTCCAAACCACTAACCCACTATAAAATATTACACATTATATTGGGTTACAAACTGACACTGTTTTGAAGGCAAATGTTGTCTTTTGTTCATTCATTTTGCATTGTAACTGTCAAAAACAAATATTAACACTTCTGTTTTTGAAAGCATTCTCACTTTGAAGCATTTATTCAACACCTGCCTAAATATTTCACCCAGTACTGTGCATAGGTATACTCCCCAATGAGTCACCTTGCAGTCTTAAGGTGGTAGTAACTTCAGACTTCTGCAGATGGCAGTGCACATGGATGAGATTTGTAGATTGAGAGGGGGTGGTACAGTGCAGTGAATGTCTCATTAGATGTGTGGAAAATGGGTCACAAAGCAGATGGTAATGATTGGCAAGAAGCAGTGATTGTATTTGGGCATGGCAAAGGACATAGTGTGAAGGAAGTCGCTGAATTTGCAGGTGAATCAAAGCGTACTGTAATACGGGTCTACCAGTAGCACCAACAATCCCAGCTTACAGATTCTCAACCAATTCTCATCAGAATTGTGGCTGAAAGATGAAACTGTCGGTGTCTGAAAGGACCAGACAGCCAGCATATGTTACGGCTTGTGAACAGAAATCACTTCGCTTCCAGTCAAGAATCGCTTCAGAACCAATTTCTGAAAGAACACTCCACAGGGAACTGCATACCATGAACATACAGAGCAGAGTGACATGCAAGAGGATCTGAATGATTCTAGGCATCATGTTCATAAAAGACCTCAGGAAGGCTTCAATGACGACTACGTGCAGGGTGTGGTTCAAGCTGGAGGAGGTTCTGTGATATTCTGGGGGTGTTTTAATTATGTGGAAATGGCTCCTTTGGTGAGGTGACAGTAAATTTGAACCACAGAGCCTACACTGCTAACTGCTGAATCAACCAGGTTTTACCTTTTGCACGTTACCTTACCGAGGAACGTATGCCTATCCCTGCATTCCAAGATGATAATTCTTGAGAGCACAGGGGTGCAAATGTGAATGATTAGCATGAACTTTAAGGAGCAGTCACACATCTGGACTAGCCCATAAAATCCCCAGATTTGAATCCTTTTAAATCAGTGGGACTACCTGGAACAACAAGTAAGATGCCGAGGAAGGCATTCCTACATCCAAATTGTGTCCAGTCCATGCCAAAATGAATCATAGCCGTTATTAGAGCTTGTGGAGGTATAACACACTATTAGGTACATTTCAGTCACAGGCCCACGTGTTTATGTTGCATGCAGGGACACACCCATGAACGCACATGTGAATTTGAACACACAAATAAAACTGTTTTACACATACATACACCCATCAGACATAACATGATGTTCACCTCCTTGTTTCTACACTCATTTTTTTTTCATTTTATCAGTTTCACATCACACATAGAAGCACTTCGTAGTTCTAGAATTAGAGACTGTAGTCCGGTTCTCTAATCTGTTTTTCTACATACTTTGTTCGTCCTTTACTCTGCTCTCTAATGGTCAGGGCCCCACAGGTCCCCCACAGATCAGGTCCTATTTGGGTGGCAGATCATTTTCAGCACTATCACACCGATGGAGCGGTGGTGTCTTAGTGTGTGATGTGATGGTATGAGTGGATCAGACACAGCAGTGCTGCTGGAGTTTGTAAACATTGTGTTTTCATTCACTGTCCCCTTTATTAGAGATATTCACCATATTGCTCCACTTTGTAAAGTCAGAGACAGCAGCTTATCTGTTGTTGTACAGTTTGTGTTAGTCATCCTATAATCCTTTATCTGTGCTCACAGGATGCTGGTGGCTTTACACTTTTGGTAGGTGGAATATTTTCAGTCCAGCAGTGACACTGAGGGGTTTAAAAACTCCAGCAGCACTGCTCTGTCTGATCCACTCTTACCAGAACAACACACACCATCACGTCAGTGTCACTGAGAATGATCCTCTACCCAAATAGTACCTGATCTGTGGGGGTCCTGACCATTAGAGTAAAGGGAACAAACAAAGTATGTAGAGAAACAGACGGACTACAGTCTGTCATTGTATAACTACAACTACAACAATATGGTAATTGAAATGTATAAAATGTGGTCATAATGTTATCCCTGATCGGTGTTTTTCCTTTATCGTGTGTACTATGCCCACAATAGCTGTTTTTGACTTGCGCTATTTAAATTGTGCATATGGTGTGTTTTAGCAGGAAACATGCATATATAAACTCTTTATTTACATGTTTTAGTAGAAATCACACACAAGCAGTATTTTAGTTTAATATTTACTATTTAAGTTTAGGTCGTGTGTAAACTATGTTTAATATAATAACTCTTTGTTTGATCCTGAAGATTTTAGTCCTGTAAGATTAAGGATTACCTGTTGTAAGGATTACCTGTTGTAAGGATTACCTGTTGTAAGGATTACCTGTTGTAAGGATCACCTGTTGTAAGGATTACCTGTTGTAAGGATCACCTGTTGTAAGGATTACCTGTTGTAAGGATCACCTGTTGTAAGGATCACCTGTTGTAAGGATCACCTGCTGTGCACCAAAAGATGTCACATTTGATAGAAGAACTACAGTGAGGTAAATTCCTGCATCCCACCTATACTAAAGTCAAGTCAAGTCAGATTTATTTATATAGCGCTTTTTACAATGGAGCATTGTCTCAAAGCAACTTTACAAGTTTAGATTATCTCCTAATAACTACGTCCAATCCCAAATTGAGCAAGCCTAGGGCGACAGTGGCAAGGAAAAACTCCCTAGTTCTAGGAAGAAACCTATACTGACTGTCTGTCTGGCCTGGCCGATCCTGTGTGTTACAGATGGTCAGAAGGACAGTTCTGATGAAAGTGGAATGAAAAGACTGTGGGTAAGTCCAACAAAGCAGTCTTCTATTCTGTCACCATCCTGTTTTAATCCTCCCTTGGTTGGATCCTAACCTTGAATCCACTGGACAAAGGTAGAGGTATAACCTGAACAATGCTCTAGTCCATCAGAGGGTTCCATAAGCACACAACACACCCATCACATTACAAACCCAAACCCTTAGGAACTGCTTTTTCTAACAGCTGACTCTTACCACCAAGTCACCGCAGTCTAGTAGTAAAAAATAAGTAACAGTAATCAAGAAAAGTTTTTTAAACATTGAATTAGGTATTTCCATCCTTATACCAACTTAATTACTTTAGCCAGCTGGATAAACATCAAAATGAAGAAACATCTAAACAAAATACTGCTCTCAACACCACTGTTATATATTTTTTAAACAGCCAGTGGTAAGATTAGAGCAGAACTATAATGTGGACATGGAGAAAAGTGTAGAAAGAAGAAAAGTGGATTAAATACTCACCTCTGACCCTCACACACTTCCTCCTGCAGACTGCAGACTTCCTCCTCCTCTGAGGTTTGGAGTTTTATTGCCTCAGCCATTACTTCAGAATTCTCCTCCATCATTTAGTGATGAACAGTTTTGTTCCTGCTGTAAAAAGATGAAATCAGATGCATCATCAAATGACCTTTCTGATATTGTAGCATAACCCGAGTTCCTTTTTTTTTACCAATATCATTAATCATATTACATTTAATATGACATCCATGTTAAATGGCATGCGTTACTTTGCTGATTTGACCATCATACTGACCAAACCAGCACACCAAATTGTGTATTTTGTAACATTCTTCTTAAACAGGACTGTGTAGCATTTAATTATGAGGTTACTCCTTAAGGAATTTCAGTGTGTAAAGGGCAAAGGCACAAGCCTGCATCAAGAACCATCATTCATCAATAGCTGATAGAACCACATGGACAAGGAATTCCTTTATCAAACCTTTATCAAGCTCTACAATACAGAGTTACATTCACAGATACCACTTAAAACGTTACTGTGCTAAAAAATAAGTCTTATGTTATAACCATGTCCAGAAGTATCGTCGAATTCTCTGGGCTCGGAGGCATCTGGGATGGACCTTCATACAGTGGAAACAGGGATTGTGCTCAGACAATCAGTATAACAGATCTTTTTTGGACAAAAGACAAAAAAAGGACCATCCAGACTGTTATGAGGAAGAAGTCCAAAAGCCAGGCTCTGGCATGGTATGGGGTCGGGTCAGGGCCCTTGGTAAAGGTCATTTACACTTCTGTGATGCAGCATTAATGCAGAAAAGTACCCTGAGATTTTAGAGCAACATCAGCTGCCTTCAAGACGTCTTTTCCAGAGACGTCCATGCATTTTTCAACAAGACAATGCAAAACAAAACTACATGCTGCACACATGACAAAGGCATGGCTGTGGAAGAAGATGGAACAGGAACTGCACTGGCCCATCTGCAGTCCTGACCTGTCCCCAATAGAGAATGGGTGGAGAATTTAGAAATGAAAAATGTAACGATGACCCCGTACTGTTACTCACCTTAAGATGTGGTTACAGGAAGAACGGGTCAAAATAACACCTGAAACACTAAATGTGCCAAAACATCTTTTAGGCATTGGGAGAAGGAACGACGACATTACAAAGTGATAAAGGCTTTACCCTAATGACTTATTTTGGAATGTGTTGCAGGACTGAAATGCAGGAATGGATGTTTATTAACAAATGAAAATGAAGTTGACCAGGAACTCTGCTGAAATCTGTTCATACTGTCTACAATGAAATAAAAGTCAAAGGGATTTTTATTTAATTATTTATTTAATTTATTTATGTATTTATTTATTTAGCATTTTTGATACCATCCAAACATTTTCTGATTTGAAGCTGTAGATAAAGACAACAATTCTACACCTTTCAAACTGGAAGCTGTCGGTGCTGTTATAGGATTATACCATGTAAAAACAATAAAATCTTTACTCACTAATATATATATATATATATTACAGTTCCCTCCCTGTTTTGAATTTGAATCTCTGTTTTATTCTGTACAAGAATTTGTAGACGGTCCCTTAACGCTTATTTTCCCTTCGAGCTTATTTCCCTGTCCATCAAAGCTTCCTTTTGTAAAGTAAATAAGGTTTTGCCTGATGGTTTGGTAGGAAGTAATCCTCATGTATAAATCTGAACCTCTTAATACATGTACAGTAGTTTAACGGCTACAGACGGAAGAAATTCTACTATGTCAAAAGTGAAACTAATTTTAGCCAACAGCTTAAGACAACAGAAAAAACCTGAATTTGATTAATGTTAATGTTCTTTGTGGTTTAATGGCCTTATGAGAAACAGATCATATTCTAAACACCGTGTATTTCCGTAACAGGCCAAATCTCCTTACCGTTTCTTCACCTGGTAAAATGCAGCTCCTCTTTTAGTTTTATTAATCATTGATTTATCTCCGCTTTTAATCCTCTGCTACATCAGATCGCCACAGCTTCTGTAACGGTTCCAGCTGTTCTGGATCTGTATGTGGGGTTTGGAGCTCCGTTACATCCGGTATAATGAAACATTCAGATAGGTGTCACCTCTAAGCGCGTGCTGACCTGCAAACCGAAAGTAAATCTTCTACTGCGCTCGCTGTTCAGATGCTGCTTACGTCACCACCGAACACCTGCTCCATCCGCTTTGCTTCCCTCCGACAGCTTCACCCTGCTGAACCAAACCAGCTGCTGTTTATTAAATCCTAATAATTCCTCTGTTAGGATGGATTCTAATCATTTTAGTGAAATAACTGAATGACGACTTAATTTAAATTAAGAATTAACAAACAAGAATGTGTTTGAATGTGAATGAATGTTCAGAATATTTCTATACAGAATCTCTGTCAGTCAGTGCTCTACATAAGCAGCCAAACTGCACCGGTTCTGCAGTGCTGCCCCAAGAATGTTTTCATAGGGGTGGCCAGATGGGGCCACTGAGAAGCCTGGGGTGGCACACCAAACCAAAAGCCATAACTGAATTTCAGGAATTCTAATTATTTTACAGGTAATGTTACTCATTACCAGATGTGCTTAGACTATTCTATAGTCACATCCGCTGTAGAAGTTTCACCCCCACATCAGCAGAGGTTGCCATCGCCTGCCTATTAGGTCTCCTGACCAAGGTTTCCTGTCCCACTGGTATATAAGGGCCTAGTGTTTTCTGATCTTGCATTCTGAGTGTTACTTTGTCTTTGTTATTTCTGATTACTGACTTTTGCCCTGGTTTATTGACATCAAGTATTTCCTAGAGTTTTCCTGTTTAGTATTGTTTGCTTCAATTCGCATCTTCTGGATAATCGACTCTGGTGGATCAGACACAGCAGTGCTGCTGGAGTTTCTAAACACTGTGTTCACTCACTGCCCACTTTATTAGAGACACTCACCATATTGCTCCACCTTGTAGATGTAACATCAGAGACAGCAGCTCATCTACTGTTGTACAGTTTGTGTTAGTCATCCTCTAACACAAAATTTAATGGCACAGCGTTGCTCCAAATTGCGCTGTTCAATTTCGCGTGACGCACAACCAAAACACAGCTTCACTAATAGCAGTAACAAAAATCCCGTAGTTAACGGAAGGAGTTGAAACTCGCACTGAGCTGTGGGAGGGTCCTGATACACGTGCTAGCGATCTCATTACTTTTCTGCCACACCTCGTATATGCTATAGTTTTATATTCTCTGTTATATTATACATCTCCTAATATTATATTATCTCTATTTTATGTCTACATATTATTATATTTAATTTAAAATTATTATATTATATTTTAAATATGTTCTCACTTAATATTTATTTATCTCTTGTTTATTTAAACTATTACTATAATCTTATCAATTAGGTAATTTACTTGAATTTTTGCATATATCATCTAAGCTGTAAGCAGATCGGGTCCATTTCTGAGTTTTGGTCCTAGCAAGGTTCCTTCCTTATAACATTTAGGGAGTTTTTCCTTGCCCCTGTCGCCCAGGCTTGCTCAGTTTGGGCTTGGGCTTAGATAATAGAAGTTAATATAAAATTATAAAGTTGCTTTGAGACAATGCTCTGTTGTAAAAAGCTCTGTAGAAATAAATCTGACTTTTAGATTGCATTATTATATTATTATAGTAATAAAGTTTTTGATGAATTCTGAATGTGACATGTTGTAGTCCCACCACTCCTGGGTCCGGTCCCACATCCAAACTGCTCTCTCTACAGAAGTAGCCACTGTGACTCCAGAAAAAGCAGAAGAATCTTGATCCTCTTTTGCCTTCTTGTCACTGTTATGTCAGTGAATTCGGCCTCTCCCTTTACTACACTCTTGACAGCTTGAACTTAGCGATCACCACCGCCTGCTTTATTGTGTTTTTTTTACCACTGAGGAGCTATTTTGGGAGACTCAATGTTCTTTTGTGCATGTGGGTCAGTTTAAGAGCATGGTCAGTAAATCGGATTTGGCTCACCACATGTAAACAAGCACTTTAGAGGACAGATGTAATAACCTTCACCCTCCTAGATAAAGAGCTGTTTCATGGGTAGGGGTCTGTGCAAGCAGGTGAGCTGTGTAACTGTGAGTTATTGTTATTAATTGGTTTTATATAGCCAATCATGTTTAAGACTGATAACAGAGGAGTGCTTCCATGGCCTATGACCAGATCTTTAATTTTAATAATTTAACGTTTACATTGTCAAAAACCCCTGAAAAGAAACACGACTCACTCTAAAACACACAGACGACCTTCCAGGTGGAAGACATAACTGAGTAAGGTAATACACATTTATATACACACCACACTGTCTGCTAACATTTCCCAGCTGACTGTGATTACCTGTGATTATTATACTGGATATTTAGCTTCTTTCACCAGAGACACTCCAGAAGAACTGCTGTAAAACATTGTTACCATTTAAAGCAAATGATTTAGACACTTTTAGACATGCATAAACAAGAAGGCTTGGTCACTGAGCACTCCTTCCTAAAGGTTATCAAGTGGCATCAACAGGACACAGCAAGTCATTGAGCCTTAAGTCCGTGGGGTAGGTGTACAATGTTACCGGGGCCAGGTGGGCATAAAAAGCAGACAGAATTCGGTAAAACAGGTGATTGTACAGACAAATACTGCCAGCGATAAACCTGTAGGATAAATCAGAATAACAAAGGAATTCCACAAGCACACTAAAGCAATCAGGACTCTGTCATGGGTCAGGATTAGTTTACACCGTTACCACCATCCTTTTTTAGACAGTGCTTCCAGCTCTCGAGCGGCTCCCATCCTGTTTTCCTGACAAAACCATTGCTACCAGTGAACTTACCTGATCACCTCCTGACAAATTCAACCACATTAAGCTCTAAATCCAAGTCCCTGACTGCAGGGAAAGATCATTTTAACACATGCCAGCCAACAGTGTCTGTAAAAAAGAAACAAACAAAAACCACTCAGTGTAACCGTGGAGAGTGAGGAGGCAAAGCAGACCGTTGGGAGGTAAGGAGGTGTATCGCTCCTGGGCGAAGACGGCCGAAGGTAGTCGAAAAAGGACTAGTGACTAGGGTTTGGAACCATGTAGTGTTGTAGCGAGTGATGTGGGTGCGTAAGTGTTTAGATATGGTTGATGGTGGCAGTAAAGTCCGGAACGGTTGGAAACAGGTGCAGGTGATCAGTAGGATGGCGAGGCGGAGCGAGGCAAGGTGCGAGCGGGTGGAGCGGCGCTGGAAGCGGGCGTGACAGTGCCCCCCCTCGAAGGACTCGTGCAGGCGGGAGAGCGGCGAGAGATGGGGAGAGAGGACGACTTGCGCGGGCGGCCCCGCGGCCCGGGCGCCGGTCGATCGGGCCGGGAGGCGTGAAAGTCCCGGACAAGGAGGGGATCCAGCACGTCCTTGGCGTCGACCCAGCTGTTTTCCTCCGGACCGTAGCCTTCCCACTCGACCAAGTACTGGAGCCGCGTGGCCCATCGGCGGGAGTCCAGGAGGCGACGGACCGTGTAGGCGGGAGCCTCCGGCGGGCCGGTGGGCGGAGGCTGGTCCTAAGGAGAGGACTTCACCAGTGGACCAGGCACCCAGGGTTTCAGGAGCGATACATGGAAGACTGGAGAGACACGGACATATGAGGGCAGTTGCAGTTTGTACGTAACGTCAGTCAGCTTATGGGTGATGTTGTATGGACCCAGAAAGCAGGGAGAAAAAGGGGTACTTCCCTGTGAGGCGCGGAGTCCCTGAGAGGAGAGCCAGACGCGGTCCCCAGGCTGGAAGTCGGGAGCGGAGCGGTGGTCAGCGTGCCTCTTGTACCGGCGAATGGCCTTCTCGATGCGGAGATGTATCTGGCACCAAACGTCCTCGCTGCGGCGAAACCACTGGTCGACGGCCGGGGCGTCCAAAGGCGTGGAATCCCAGGGCACGAAGGGGGGCTGGTATCCCAGGATGCATTGGAAGGGCGTGAGGCCAGTGGATGAGTGCCGGAGCGAGTTTTGTGCGATCTCGGCCCACGGTAGATACTGCGGCCAGTCGAGCGGGTTGTGGAGGCAATAACAACACAGGAACTTCTTCAGCTCCTGGTTGGAGCGCTCGCACTGGCCGTTGGTCTGGGGATGGTACCCAGAGGAGAGGCTGACGGTGGAACCCAGCTTTTCCCAGAATGCGCGCCACACTGCAGAGGTGAACTGGGGCCCCCGGTCGGTGAGGACATCTTCGGGGATGCCAAAGAAGCGGAAGACGTGTGTGAAAAGGTGGTCTGCCGTCTGGAGCGCGGACGGGATCTTGGGAAGAGGGATGAAGCGGACGGCACGGGAGAATCGGTCTATCACGGAGAGGATGGCAGTGATCCGTGGGAAGAAGGGAGGTCAGTGATGAAGTCCAGGGCGATGTGAGACCAGGGTCTTTGAGGCACAGGCAAGGGACGAAGCAGACCTGCTGGAAGAGTGCGCGGAGTCTTCGCTTGGGCGCAGGTGCTACAGGAGGAGACGAAGCGGTGGACGTCCCTGCGCATGTTCTCCCACCAGAAGCGCGTGGAGAGCAGTTGGTAGGTGCGCGTCTCTCCGGGATGACCTGAGCAGAGAGAGAGGTGAGACCAGGCGAGGAGGCGATCGCGGAGGTCCTGGGGCACGAACCTTTTGTCCAGTGGGCAGGATGGTGGAATGCGCGTTCGGGAGAGCCTCTCCTCCAATTCCTGCTCGAACTCCCACTGTATGGCTCCGACGGTGCATGAGGACGGGAGGATAGGCACCGGTGGGTCGTCGGGGATCGGTTCGGCACCGTGGCAGCGGGAGAGGGCGTCGGCATTGGTATTTTTCGTCCCTGGGCGGTAGGTGATGAGGAATTGGAATCTGGAGAAGAAAAGGGACCATCGAGCCTGACGGGGGTTGAGTCGCTTAGCTGACCTGAGGTACTCCAGGTTTTTGTGGTCGGTTAGGATTGTGAACCGATGTTTGGAGCCTTCCAACCAATGCCTCCACTCCTCCAGGGACAGCTTGATCGCCAGCAACTCTCGATCGCCCACGTCGTAATTGCGTTCGGCGGCGGTCAGTTTGTGGGAGTAATAGGCGATGGGGCGCAGTTTAGGCGGGCAGCCGAGGCGTTGAGAGAGGATGGCACCCACGCCGGTAGAAGAGGCGTCCACCTCCAGGAAGAAGGGAAGGTCCGGATTGGGATGACCCAGGACAGGAGCTCGGGTGAAGGCGGATTTGAGCGCTTCGAAAGCCCACTCGGCTTCGTGGGACCAGCGAAGGGAACGCGGCTTACCCTGCAAAAGCGCGGTGAGGGGTGCCACCGTGCGGCTGAAGTCCCTGATGAAACGCCGGTAGAAATTAGCAAACCCCAGGAATCGCTGCAGTTGTTTGATGGATCCGGGCTTAGGCCAGTCCAGGACGGCGGACAGCTTGGTGGCGTCCATGGCGACTCCCGAGGGAGTGATGACGTATCCCAAATAGTGGACCGACTGTGTGTGAAATTCGCACTTCTCCGCCTTGACGCGGAGATGATGAGAGTGGAGGCGCTCGAGGACCTGGCGTACCTGGTTGACGTGGGTGTGGAAGTCCGGGGAGTACACGAGAATGTCGTCGAGATAGACCATGACAAACCTGCTGAGCATGTCCCGGAGCACGTCGTTAATAAAGGCCTGAAACACAGACGGGGCGTTGGCCAGGCCGAAGGGCATCACCAGGTATTCGTAGTGCCCGCTGCTGGTGCTGAAGGCTGTCTTCCACTCGTCACCCTCCCTCACACGGATCAAGTTATAGGCGTTCCGAAGGTCGAGTTTGGTATACCAGTGAGACGCGGAGGTGCTCCAGGGCCGAGGGCACTAGTGGGAGTGGATAGGCATAGCCGCGTGTGATCCGATTCAGGCCCCGATAGTCAATGCACGGTCTGAGGCCGCCGTCGCGTTTGGGCACGAAGAAGAAGCCTGCCGAGACAGGCGAGGTTGAGGGTCGAATGAAGCCAAGACTCAGATATTCCGTGATGTATTCCGACATAGACTTGTCTTCGGCGGCGGACAGCGGGTACAGGCATGCCTTAGGCAAGGGGGCGTCCGGCAGGAGATCGATCGCGCAGTCATAGGGACGGTGCGGAGGGAGAGAGGGAGGCGAGACCGTGCCGAAGACTGGAGCCAGATACGTGTACTGACCAGGCACGTCGGGAGGAAGAGGTTCTGGCTGGGTGACCGGGAGCGAGTGCACTTGCAAGGCGGGCCGGAGGATGCAATGTTCTTGACAGTGAGGCGACCAGCGGATGAGCTCGTGGGCTGACCAGGAGATGTGAGGATCGTGGTCGCGAAGCCAGGGGAGGCCCAGGATGACAGGGTACGTAAGGGAGCCGAGGGGGTAGAGAGAGATGGATTCCTGATGAACGGCCCCGGTAAGCAGGCAGAGAGGGCAGTGACACGGGTGAGGGAAGCCCGTGCCGAGGAGGACGGCCGTAGGCCGAGGAGAGTGCGGCGGCTGAGAGGTAGAGGTAGAGTGGTGCAGGTCTTCTCCAGCGGAGAGCGACGTTGCTGGGCGTGAAGTTCCCGGCGCCGGGGAGTCGATCAAGGATGTAAGGGGTACATCTTCGTGAGCAAGACGCAAAACCACGGGTAAGGTAAAAGAAGACTCAAGCGAGGTTCGACTCACCCGGGGCGTGCGTGCTGGGACTCTGGCACGCGAGCCGGTTGATCCGGATGAAGGAGCGAGGTCGCAGGCGGGACGCAGGTGGCGGTCCGAGCCACAGTAGCAGCATAGGCCTTGTTCGAAGCGACGCCGGCGTTCCTCCGTGGGAAGGTGGGCACGAGCGAGTTCCATGGGCTCGGGTGGAGGCGAGGACTCGCGAGGCGGGGTTGAAGCGAGCCGAGGAGTGGAGTTGGAGCGTGGAGCGAGGAGTTGATCCAGCCGGATAGCGAGGGTGATGAGCTCCTCCAGCAACAGATTCAGATCCCTCCCGGCCAGTTCTCTGCGGAGATCAGCATGTAGTCCCTGATGGAATGCGGAGAGGAGGGCGGGCGTGTTCCAGGGTGCGGAAGTGCAGAGCGTAGTCGGCAGCAGAACGGCGGCCTTGCCGTAGAGTAAGGAGCACCTCCCTGTGGAGCGCCCCTCCCGGGGATGCTGGAAGACGGCACGAAAGACAGTCAAAAAGCGGTCGTACACCTTAGCCTCTTCGGCCTGCTGTGCCCAGACGGCCGTGGCCCAATCGAGGGCTCGCCCGTTGAGGAGGGACACGATCAGGGCGATACGGGCCACGTCGGATTCTGGAGGTGAGCTGGCGAAGTATAACTGGCACTGGAGAATGAAGCCCTCGCAGCGCTCTGGATTGCCGTCATACTTCTCAGGCAAGGCGATGCGGTAAGCCGCTGAAGGCGGGCGAGGAGGGCTGGAGGGAAGCGGAACTGCAGCGGGGGAGTCCGCAGCAGGAGGAGGCGTTAGCTGGGACACCCGTTGGCTTAGCTCAGTGATGGAGGGGACCAGCGCGTTGAACGAGCGTTGGTTCTCTGCGAGGGCCGAGACTGCTTGAAACACCTCCTGCATCTGAGCGCGGAGTTCGGCGAGTTGATCAGCCGTGGAAGCGGTGGGGGAGGAAACCGCGGCCGCTGCCTCCATGTCTATCGGCTACACAAACTGTAACGCCGTGGAGAGTGAGGAGGCAAATCAGACCGTTGGGAGGTAATAAGGCAAGTTTATTCGCTACTGGTCGAAAGACGCAGAAGGTAGTCGAAAAGGAGCTAGGTGACTAGGGTTTGGAACCATGTCGTGTAGCGAGTGACTGTGGGTGCGTAGTGTTTATATATGGTGATGGAAGTAGTCCGGAACGTGAAACAGGTGCAGGTGATCAGTAGGACGGTGAGGCGGAGCGAGGCAAGGTACGAGCGGGTGGAGCGGCGCTGGAAGCGGGCGTGACACTCAGCATCTACTACTCCTTCAAACAACAGTCAAATGTCAAACCTTAAGGACTCCCACTCCTGATTCTAAAATAAAAATGTCTTCATATATTTAAATAAATCTATATAAAAATGAATCAGTAAATCTAATGAATGAATGAGTCAATAAAAATGAATAAATATTACTTCCATAATGTTCATGACATTCAAGCACCAAACAATGTAAAAGCATGTTCAACATTATTCTGACCTGTTCATGTCCATGCAGTACCAATGTGCTGCAGAGATTTCCTGCATGAAGTGGAATCTGATACTGACGGGCACAGATGCATATTACAGCTGAGAGCCATTCTTGGTCTCTCGTCCAGAGTCGTGTTTGAATATCCTTTAAAATCCAGTCACACATTACTATTCTTGGTATCTCTTTATATTGGGCAAATAAAGACCTTCCACTCTCAACAGCCACTCTCAATTTGTCAGTTTTTTGGTCTGGTCCCGTTTGGGTGGGACAGGCAGTAGTTTGGTTGAGAACCGCCCCTTGGGGAAATCAGAGGTACAGGCCCTCCCTGCGCCAGGGGCTCTGGTGGAGTGTTGTTACGATGAAGTGACACAGGTGGTGGCATGTTCTTCAGGGAATTCTTGCTCCATATCGGCTGGGGGTCACCACAGCTACTTTGGGGATTCCTGCTTCGGTGGGGGCGGAGTTTGAACCGACACCTGAGTAACACTCCCACAAAGCTGTGAGGCCGACTGTGCGGGCTAATGAGAATGTACAGATGTGTGAATATGCTGCTGCTGAGCCCCATGGACACGGCTGGAGTGGCCACTATGTACACTGTGACTGAATGGCTTGAACACATCGACTCTGGCCTCGTATGAAAGAAATAAAAACATTTAATACACATCACAACAGGTTAAATAACTTATCATTTAAATAGATCATTCAAGTGGCCATGTCTACAGCATACTCTGATCTAGAAATCAGAGTAAGAAATCCGACTTTAACAACAGTTCATGTAGGGATTATTATGTGAACGTCTTTTTAAATGCAGAAATGTTAAAATGATCGGTTTTTATCATCGGTATCGGCCAAAATCATGTGCTAAAAATCGTTTATCGTATCGGCCCAAGAAATTCAATATTGGTCTCCACCAGCGACCCGATTGTAATCAGTGTTTTCAGTCTGCGCATGTGCACGACCATTCCCCCACGGTTGCCAAGTCCATGTATTCCTAAAATCCTGGCTTTATTATTTTTTTCTGCTGGATCTGGCAACCCCAGAATTAAACGCACCATGGATTAAAGGCAGCTGAACAGCTATCAAACACTTTGTGGAGACTCTGAAATGCAGTATATGCACAATAAAATGAATAATTTGATTATTAATATCTTATATTAAATAATCAAATTATTAAACTATTTAAAATTAATAGTTGATGTCATATATTTCTGTTAAATTATTGGCTGGTCACAAAGAAGGAATCCGATTACTGCCTGAGTCATGTAACCCTGGAGGTTTCCCCATTATCTGATTACACAAGTGATTACTTGATATTTGGGTGTTTTTTTCAAATTCTGGACTCTTTTCATTCAGCTTTATCTTTGTGAAATTCCTCACAAACTTCACAAACACTTGGTGGATAGAAAACCCACATGAGTGAAAATAATTTGCTACCCGCAGCTCTACAGTGAGATAAGACTTTAGCCATTTTAAAAAGTAAAAACAGAAAATCAGTACGTGGTGGTCAGTGTTGATACATTAAATAAACCAATATATGGGAAACAATGACTGTGTCTACATGCTCTTAATAATCCGATAACTGCAGAAAATCAGATTTGGTCAGTAATCCGATCAATGAGTTTACATGCCCTTAAACATGTAATCAGATAATGGGTAATGACAAACTTCGAACTTTAATATTAGATAATATAATTAATATTGAATAATCTAATCTAAATCTCCAGCTTAAAAGGAAACCGGAGTAGCCAGAGAAAGACACGAGCAGACGTCACACAGGCAGATCCTGGACCGGAAAGTGAAACATAAAACCAGAAACATGATGGGATACTGAAGTTCACATGGCTAATATTGTGCTATGTAACAGATTAAATAAGGGATTAAATACCTTGTTAAATCGGACAACACATTATACTTTATTCTCAATGAAGTGTAATGTTTGTTTATTAATTTATTTAAAGTCACATCAACATCAAAGGCTATAATCAGGACCGACACAGGGTTATATCACAGCACTGGTCATGGGCCGATTCAGAGTGACCAATCAGCCCAACACATGTCTTTGTAATGGGGGAGGAAACTATCACTATTTACCCTTTTCTGCTCTTTAATCTTACTGAGCTATAAACACATTGCTATGCTAGGCTATTCTAGGCTAGGGTGTACG
>JAJAGP010006310.1:0-22948 GCA_025084515.1 Ancistrus triradiatus | reverse complement strand
GTAACAAACTTACCTTCGTCTCCCTCCTCTTCAACCTGGTCGGCCCAGCTTGGCTTTGAGCTAGTAAAATAACAGTTATTAGATTCTAGGTCTCATAGAAAATCAACTTCAAGTTTATTTTGGGAGGCAAACAGACTTACTCGTCGTATTCAATCGAAGGCATCCCGGCGTGCTGTTAGTCGCTACTAGGCTAGCTTAGATAAGGAAAACGCGTTTTCCGAGAACGACAGACGGAGATATCGCGAGATTTCAAGGGTGTTGCTGGCTATTGAGAGGTTGTGGCACAAACCATTAAATAGCGTTGACAGCATTACAGTAGTTTGTCGTTTGACACGCAGCCAGAAGCATGCGCGACATACATAATTAATAATAAATATTTATTTTTATGATAAATAAATTATAATATAGGCTTTGTTACGAATGGCATACAATCATTGGACACTTTATTAGGTTAAATGCAAATATTAAATCAATCACATGGCAGCAACTCATCTGGATATGTAGATATGGTCAAAAATCACCATCTGCTTAAGTTCAAACCAAGCATCACAATAGGGACGAAATGTTATTAAGTTACTTTGAAAGTGGCATGGTTGTTGTATTTCAGAACTGTTGATCTACTGGGATTTTTACACACATAGTTGTGTTTTACTGATCAAAAAACTATTGCTTAGTTAATCTTTGGGATGTCAGGGCAGAAATATTTTAAGTTGTGTAAATGGGATGTCATATCCGAGGGTGTCATCATCATCATTTTCCTGGCGCTTGTCCCGCCGGATGCGGGGTCCACCCACTGTCATTCGTTGCGACCGAGAATACTCCAACCGACGCGTCCCTCCGTCTGTCACCAGAGACCACACTCAAACCAGTTTAGTGTAAACAACCTAACTTGCATGTATTTGGACTGTGGGAGGAAACCAGAGTGCCCAGAGTAAACCCACGCAGACACGGGGAGGACATGCAGACCCAGGCCGCTCCACTCTGGGATTGAACCCAGGACCTTCTTGCTGTGAGGCGGCGATGCTACCCACCGAGCCACCGTGCCACCCCTCTTAAATCTGCCATCATTACTCCAGTCCCAAAGACTCCTTCAAGCGTTGACCTAAATAATGATAGGCCCAGTGCTCTTACGTCGGTGGTGAGGAAGTGTCTGGAGAGGCTGGTTGCCCGGCACATAAAGACTCTTCTTCCCCCTGCACGTGACCGCTATCAAATTTAGGTCTAATCACAGTAAGGGGGACGCCATTACTATAACTCTCCATCCTGTGCTGTGCCACTTAGAACATCCTGGAAATTATGTCAGATTGCTTTTTATTAGTTTTAGTTCGGCTTTTAATACTATTATCCCTGACATTCAGATTAACAAACTACTGGATCTAAACCTTTCCTTTTGGGCTTGACTTAAATACTTTCTTTCAAATAGACAATCTGTGAATATGGTCATCAAATTTGCAAATGTTACCACCTTGGTCAGGTTCATCTCAGATGGGGATGAATCGGCTTATAGAGAAGAAGACAGACATTGTCAGTGTGGTGCGTGGCAAATAATTTGTTACTAAACATAGCCAAACCCAAAGAGATTATTATAGACTTTCACAAATCTGGACTGTGGTAGCCTAGTGGTAAATATGGTAGCATATTTATAAAGTGGGAGAGCAAATTAATAGGTATTAATCCTTCCAAAACCGAATTTGACGTTGAGATTTGTCCATATATTGTGTAAATAGTTTAGACAGTTGTTAAAATATTATTTTTGAGTATATTTTATTTAAGATATTTTAGTAGCCAACATGATATCCAAGTAGCATACTGGCTAGCAAAAAACAAACAAACAAACAAATGTTGGCTTTTTATGATAAAGACTGTATGTTACTGCATGTTTCCATGGTTAGATCTATAAGAAAAATAAATAATTTACATTAGGGCATGTTAGGCCCTGCCCCAATCTGTTTGATTAAAGCACAACTTGATTGTCCCACTTCGACAGTACAGGTGTCCCATTTTATCAGTATCCTCTAAAAGATTTGGGGTTTGAAAAAGCATAATTTCATTTATGTTTTACATTTTTTCATTTTCTTAGTTAAATTGTGTGAAACACAACCTGAGCATTTAAAAATGATGTTATGTTATTATATATTACATTAATATTATAGTATAAAGTGACAGAGAACATTACATTTCCAAAACTGTCCCATTTTACCAATCTTCACCCTATTTAACACCAACGATCGGGCATTTTTGTCACACACATTCAGTCACATTAAAACACACGCTATGAGCTTTTTTAAATAAAAAAATGATGCCACATAAACAAGTCATAAACCACACACTACATTACCGCAGCTATGTTTGACTATAGTGTGGCGGTTGTGGTCCAAATGACATGTGTGTGTTGTATTTAGATGAGTGCAAACGAATAATTCAGTCTCTCAATTTAAGCAGTGGCTTCTCTTTGAATGTGATTGTTATATTGCGTTTTAACAATGTGTGTAAAGTTCCCTTACATCTCTGATTGTGTATGTAGCCTTTGGGTGGAGTATTTTAGTATAAGCGGTTTTCTCTTTTGTATACCAAGAGAATAATTAATATATAACATGAACAATAATGAATTACATTCTGTTGTATAAAGTTTCACTCATTAGATTTACATTTACATTTAGAGCATTTAGCAGACGCCCTTATCCAGAGCGACTTACAATTGATACAGTCTTACAATCTAAGCAACTGTGGGTTAAGGGTCTTGCTCAAGGACCCAACAGTGGCAGCCTTCGGCAGATGACGGATTTGAACCCTGGTTCTTCTGGTCCAGAGTGCAGTACCTTAACCACTAGGCCACCACAGTCCCACCACAGTCCCATTGGCAAACCCAGAACCCCAGATTCAAGTTCCAGCAGTGCCTTCCATCCAGTTCAGGCATCCCATGTGCATGAAGCATATATGCCTCACAAATTTGCACAACTAATTAGTAAATGTATTGAAACCTTTAGGTTCCATGGACTTTAAATGAAGTTGCATAGGTGTAAAACCACTTCTGACACCAAGTGGAAAGCTGTTCACAGAACATAGCAGATGCTTTTATTCAGAGGGAATAAAGGAAGTGTTGTGTAGTCATGTAAGTAGACATTTCCTCAGTCATTAAGTTTAATACTTGCTTAATCCAGTTAATGGTCACAGGGAGGTAGAACTTGACTGGCAAAATAGTGCAATACACACACACACGCTGGGACACTTTAGAGACTCCAATTGGCTGGATTTTTGCCTTTCTTACTCGGATTTGGAAAGTTATTCATGCTTTTGTTTCTTCCAGGCTTGACTACTGTAATGTGCTGTATAGAGGGATTAGTAAGTCCTTGGAGCAGCGCGTACAGTTAGTACAAAATGCTGCTGCTAGCCTATTGACTTGCTGGCATGTTTACACTGGCTTCCAGTCCAGTTTACAATACAATTTCAAGTTATTTTGATTGTTTTTAAAGCTCTTAATGGGTTAACTCCCCCATATATAGCCAGTATGCTCACTGCTCCGATGATTGACTGTTCATTTAGGTCAACATCACAGAATGTGCTCATGGTCCAACGAAGGCATCTTAAATTGAAAGGCGATCGGGTGTTTGCAGTATATGCTCCCAGTTTATGGTATTATTGGTATTATCTACCCGTAAATTTTCATCCCTTACGACATCTTTGAAAACGTATTTGTTTTAGGTGGCCTTTTAGATCATTGGAAATTATGTCAAAGTGGGTTGAATATAATGGATACTATAGGTGGTGCCGTCAGCTGTTTGAACTTTTCTCTTTTAATGTACTGTATGTGTAAAGAAATGTAGTTAATTTTTTAGTTAATTTGTGCAGCACTTTGGGGTTGAATTGTGGCACTTTACTTACTTCCTACATATGGGGAGAGCAAGCAAACATGCAAAGGGTGATCTCCAGAACTGTTAACCAACAGTGCTAACCACCGCGTTCTGAGGCAGCAAAAATAGCCTACCATGGTGGGGTAGTGGTTAGCGAAAAATAACCTAGAGCCAATGAACACTATCTAACTAAGTTTCTAGTAGGAGTTGGTGTAGGTACAACAATCAAGGAATAGTTTAAGAAAAACAAAGTAACAAATACAAGAACATTTTTTATTTAAATATGTAAATGCAATGTCTGTCCTAGTTTACGTGCTGAATGACAAAAAAAAATCTTCAGTCACTGTTTAAAGGGAATGAGAGAAAGTCAGTCTACCAGAGGGGAGTTTTTCCACCAACCAGGCGCAGTACACTGAAGAGTCTTGATGCTTGTTGTACTTGTGTCTGTAGGGATGAATCCAGTCCAGTTGAGAAATGATGCATCTTGAAGGGTACAAGTTACAGAGCCCGTAGGAGGTCACTGGTCTAGCTTTATTTTCTTGTAAGCATTACTGATTTAAAAGCTAATGTAGACTGCTGTGGACAAGCACAGAAGGGTACGACGCTCGCCTCATCGATGTCACAGGAAGATGTACCCTTGTGTACCTTTCTCTCATGGATAATTTTGTCTGGGCAGCACCCAGCCAAGCTGAAGGCACCACAGAGATTCAAACTCAGGTAACCATGATGATGGTTCATGTCAGATAGTTTCATCTCAGACTGTAAACAAGTTTAACACCTGTCCATGTTTGGGAAATAATATCCATTTTATCATGTGCGCTTGGGTGGCGCTTGCCAATTCAAGATTCGGGGCCCTGCGTCATCCTTCCCCTGCTCTGCAACAGCAACACCGTTTGGCCCTGTACTGGACTGGAGCTCCATTTAGGGTGCATGCTTTGCCATCACAGGACTTTATTCAAGGCAAACATTTAAATGATACACTGTAAGTGTCACATTATTTCAAGCAGTTTTATTTAGACAGGCCAAAGGACCATAAAAGCACAGACACCACCATGCCAAAGTATCTATCAAACCTGCTGAGCATTTGGTTAGTTTGAATTGTTTGGTTCATCCGAGCACTTGCCACAGCACACTCTCCTGATACTATCAAACACAGCCATATACAAGATGGGGTGGAGGCACATGTTCAAGCAAGCTAAGGCTTTTGATACTTGATATGCATTGTTGACATTACAATTTTTCTGACCTGTCTCCTTAAGCCGAAAGTTCCATACTTGCAGAATGTGATAGGGTCCAAAAGACATGGCGTACAATATGCAGACGACAGTCACAATCAAAGTCACCTTCTGCTTCTCCAGTCGAGTGATATTTTTATTCTTAACAACCACCCATATTACACCAAAATAGGATGCAAACGTAACCGCAAATGGAATCAGGCACCCTATAACAGCTATACTCAATCTGTAGTTTAACTTAATATTATTTTTATATTTTGGATCTGTTTGATTTCGATCTGAGAATATGGCGCATTTTAGTTCCTGTGAGTTATTTTTTTGACTGATACCTGAGAAGTAGAGAATCGGAGATGACATGATTGCCACAGAGATCCAAACCATCACACTGGCGATCTTGGCATGTCTTGGGCGCACGTGCTTACGTGTGAAGAAAGGGTAAACGATGGCCAGGTATCGATTAACACTGATGCACATGATGAAGTATATGCTTGCATACAAGTTGCAGGTGAACAGGAAGCGCTCCATTTTGCAGACGATGTCCCCAAAATTCCATGTACGGTCATTCCAATAGTAGACGATGAGAAGGGGGAGAGTGAGGGCATAAAAAATGTCACTAATGACCAGGTTGCAGGAGAACACCACTCCAGTGTGCCAGTTCTTCCTCTCTTTAGTCACAAGCAGACGCAGAGCCACAAGGTTCCCCAACAAGGCCACAAAGAACTCCATGCTGTAGACTGTAGGCAGCAGGTGCTGTTGAAATTCACTGCTACAGTTAGCTTTCTCAGGGTTTCTCATGTTCTCTGGGTTTATTCTGCACTACCTGCAAACAGCAGTTTCAACATTTAGAAATAGATCAAATCAGTAGGGGAAAATAATTTTTCAGTAAATATAGTTGATCATCCAAAACACGTTTTCCTTAATTAATTGTATGTAGGAGAAAAAGTCACATATGATGACCAGGTAGGATCATAATAAATGAATACTGTGGTCCATCCACTTCAGTGCTGAAATCTCAAATATACTTGCTGAGTGGGGTCTCCAACATTGTTATTGTGAAAATAAATACAATAATCAATGAACAAAAAAGAAGGATACAATTAAATACAATAGAATATTGCAGTAGAATCTCATTTCAGTATCTAAATGAGATATTTGATATTGCTATGTTACCAAAACCATTGACAAAAAAATAACTCAGTAAGGAGTTGCTGAAATCCAGTGAAACTTTATACTGTATGTATGAATGTAATGATGATACATATAAGTGATTACAATATTAGAACGAAAGGATGCGTTTATTGCGGAAACCTGTACAATTTAAAGGAGGCTCTAGTAACCTGTTAGGCTGCCTCTAGTCTGGATACAAGATGAGATACAGTTGGGCACTGGAGTCAAATGGGTTTTGTGTAGTATTCTGTGGCACATTTGCGCACAGATGTTGCAGCTGGGCCTGTAGATCCTGCACATTAATAGGTTGCCGTTCCAGCTTGTCCCATAAATGCTTGATTGGCCATAAATCTGGTGACAGGGCCAGGCCAAGGAAGTGTTCCAGTCTTGTGGAGACATTCCTGGAAACCATTGCTGTGTGTGGGCGAGCATGATCCTGCTGAGAAATGCCAGATGGAAGCCTTGCAATGAGAGGCAACACGTGGCTGCAGGATGTCCTGCACATATTGCTGAGTTGTTAGTGCCCCTCATATCACTACTAGGGGTGACCTACTGTCGTATGCAATGGCTCCACAGCAAAGGCAGGATTCAAGCTTCCATACTCAAACCCGACCATCATCGGATCCCAGACAGATACAGTTCCAGTAGCAGTTCTGGTGTCCTGTTCATGACACCACAGCAAACAAAGGCGATGGTGGCTGGCTGTCAATGGCAGAACATATAATCTGCACTCTGACATCCCATTTCCTTCTGCTAAGCGAATGGAGTGTATCATAGAGGCATGTCTAGCAGTCGACGATCTCACACCAAGAGGTACACTACCCAATAGTAGCCTCTGAGAGTATTTTTATAGGGCAGCAAGGAAGCACTTTTATGCCTTCTTGTGGCAAGACCCAGTGTCTAATCAGATCATACCTGTAATCATTTACTTATCTGAATGAGACATTTAGTCCATCATTCTATTTATATGTGAAAAAATATGTCAACAAATCCGCTTATTCTGCTGTACAACAGCAATAAAGTTTGAGTGAAGCTTATCATAAGAACATGTTAATGGAAGGCTTACTAAAACAAGTACAATATGGTGTACTGTTATCGGTCCCTTATTGTTCTCAATACAGCCACTGTAATTTAGTTTGGCTTTGGCTTTCATTTTTATGGTGAGGATACACCTGAAAAGCCAGAAAACCTGAGATTAATAGATTAAAAAATCACATCCTTTAAAGTTCCAGGTATTTTGTATGGTGAAATACCAACTGTAAAGAGACTTTGTAACGGCACTGCAAAGGAAAACAAATGACGTAATGGAAATTATTTTTATATTATGGCTAAGAGACCACTAACCACTAAGAGATTAGCAAATGCACATACACTACTGTGCAACAGTCTTTGGCAAATGTAAAAAAATCTGTGAAGTGATTTCACCCCAAACCCCAATTTAAATGACAAAAATACAGTAAAGAGAGATAATCAGTAACGTCTACATCCAATGTCTGTCTCTCTTTTACCATGCTAGCAGTAACAGTTCTCTAATAGTTTCTCAGTTTCTGTAAAATGTATGTTTGGACAGCTAAGCTATGACATTCTCTACTAATACACTAACACATAAGACAAAAAGTAAACATCTATGACAATAGACAATACAATATTATCCAAATATATAAACGTGATCACTATCCACCCCTTTTAACATCTCAGGAGGTCATCAGGGTAGTTCCTCATGCCTATTTTAACCAAATTTATATGTCACTAAAAGGCACAGAGCTTGATTTATTTTAAAATGGCTACAGTATGGGGTCTTGTCAGTAATAAGTTTGAGTTTGTGAGAAAGTTGGACACATTTCAGCACCATATTTTCTTTTAAAAATGCTATAAATTTGTTGGCAGAACAAACATTCACTTGACAACATTTATTCTACTGCATATGCCTTTGAATTTACACAGCTTCTTTTTGATTTCTTTATTTTTAGTTTTTTTTTTATTTTATCTCATTTTCTGTTTATATTTTAAAATTGTTCCATGTTTTTATCAGAGCAAAAGTCAGAGTCGCAGGGGATCTGGCATTTCGCAGGGGGTTCTGACGAATCTATTCACAATCACACAATCACAGTCACAGAATTATTTTTAAGCAGAATTATTTTGTTTATAAAGTGCCATATAAATAAGCTTGTCTTGCGCTGACTTATGACTGGAAGCTTTGTAAATCATGGAATGAGTTAATTTAAAGACCTTATACATTTGAATTAAATAGATTTGGTTAATAGTTCCACACAGTAACTCAAATAAATGTCTTTTTTTGTCCTCCCTCACATATTCTGTCTTTCCTATTTTGTTTTTTATGCCATTAGCCTTATGAGTTCACATTTTAGTTAAGTGCACCTACTAAATGCTGTCAGTAAATACAACACGTTTCTTTTTAAGCAGGACAGCCCCAATAGGTAAAATATATAAGCTTCTTTAATTCAAAACAGACGCAATAATTCTGCATTCATTTCCTGAATAGGCTTATGAAAAATTCTAGGGTTAGATGGCTTTACTTTTTGTTTAGGATTGCTTTTAGACCTGCACTAACTTGGGTCTCCTGTATTTGTTTTATAGATTATACAATCAGGGTTATGAGTAGGATAGGGTGGGTGAAGGGTTAGTTTGTACTGTATAAGCAGATTTGAAAACATATAAACGAGAAAAAAGAAAAGTTCTGCCTCACATTTATCACTGGTAATACATTTAATCCAGCTCTAAGTTCTACGACTGCAAAAGCACAGTGAACGATTTACATTTGAGCATAAAGTAATAGGTCAATAATTAGAATCTAGAAAAGTAGCTTTTTGGCAGAGCAGCTCAATTCACAAACAATGTAAATAATTGCTTTTATCTTCTACTTACCAGCAGTTCAGCTACTAGACTTTGCGTCTCTTCACAGGTTCTGACAGTGTAGGTTTTCCTGTGTCACATCAAGGGACCACAAGACTGACATTAATCAAATATGACTTTCATTTCCTTGGTGCGCGTGTCTAAATACCATAAAGACAGTAGAAGTCATGGGACAGCACAGCAGAACAAAAACTCAAATGTTACTGAGTTTACATAAACTTTACATAAATTACAGCCTTTACATCAATATATCCTGTATTAACAAGGCAAATGAGATCTTAACAATGAGTCATTCCACTGCCTGCAAGCATTATACAGACTCAGCTGCTTGACAAGGTTTTGTAACAATTTGACCACATGGTTGCATTCTGCCAGCACAGCAACTAACGGAATTTAGTGTTAGGATCCACTGCTTCACCTTTTGCATCTGTTCTACATCTAAAGATTGGGTCAGCCCACTCAAGCGACGGGGTACTGCTGGAGAGAAGCAAGCCACGTTTTCACTTGTACGAATGTATTGTAGCAATGGACACACAACTTAAACAAGTAGACTACAGCTTCATTCCTAGCAAGTGAAAAGCAGGTTCAATCAAAAAGTAACACAAAATGCATTATGCCTATCTGCATATACAGTATTTTGTATGGTTAAATATTAGTAGGTGGTCCTGTGGTGTGTGTGTGTGTGTGTGTGTGTAGAAGGTTGGGTATTTCTGTCTTCATGAGGACCGATGTCCTCCCTACATACAAGAAACATACTGTGGTAGCCTAGTGGGTAAGGTACTGGACTATGGACCAGAAGGTCCAGGGTTCAAATCCCACCTCTGCCAAGCTGCCACTGTTGGCTCCTTGAGCAAGACCCTTAACCCACAATTGGATTGTAAGGTTGTATCAGTTGTAAGCCGCTCTGGATAAGGGCGTCTGCTAAATGCTGTAAATGTAAACGAACCTGATGACATTTTATTTAATCCTCACAAACACAAGTGCTTTTTATACAAACAAAATGGTGTGCTTACTAAGCTGAAGTATTGGGACTAGATTTAGGGTTAGGGGCTAGGGTTGGGGATTTGAGTTAAGCTTATGTAACTAACAGTAATACAGTGGAAGGTCCTCACAAATATAGTAAGACAAACTACTGTAGTGTGCCTGGTTGTAGTAGTAGTTGAGGGAGGGGGCATGTAAAGGGATTTACTCACCCATTGCCCTCCCTCCTGCAGTACCATCTCCTCATTAAAGCTCTGAATCCTTTACTTATGGATCCAATTTGATATTTTCCTCCCTCCATTTTCTTGCCTGTATCTGACTTTTTTGTCCTCACCAAGACTTCCTGTTTTTTATAGTTTCAGTGTCTTACTCGGGTCATGTTTCCTCTTTGCACTGGGTGTCACTTTCTTTAAAGTTACAAGTAAACATTTCTCATTTTTAAAAAGCCTTTGGAATTGCTCGGATGTCTGCAATAATAAAATGCAGTTTGAGTTATAATAATAACCATACTAGTCATTGCACATACTGTATGGAACAGAAATGTAAACACTTGTAATTAATAACATCTGATGTAACAGAAATGAGACTGATCAGACTTGCACAACCATGATGAGGAATCAATCTGGATTTTCTTTCATACTCTGTTGTGACCTCTTCAGGTCACAACATAGCATCTCAGCTAGGTTAACGTAAGGCTACGACGTAAGCATTTCAAAACATACAGCATACAACATACACATGAAAAAAATATTCATTTCTTTCGAGGTCTTTTGCTGTTCATGCTTTATGAATATCCCTTAGAGTCTGCACAGCACATCTACAGTGGTGCTTGAAAGTTTGTGAAGCCTTTAGAATTTTCTAGATTTCTGCATAAATATAACCTAAAGCATCAATATTACATATCAGTGAGTGGCAAAAGTATGTGAACCTCTAGGATTAGCAGTTAATTTGAAGGTGAAATTAGAGTCACATGTTTTCAATCACTGGGATGACAATCAGGTGTGAGTGGGCACCCTGTTTTATTTAAAGAACAGGGATCTATCAAAGTCTGCTCTTCACAACACATGTTTGTGGAAGTGTATCATGGCACGAACAAAGGAGATTTCTGAGGACCACAGAAAAAGAGTTGTTGATGCTCATCAGGCTGGAAAAGGTTACAAAACCATCTCTAAAGAGTTTGGACTCCACCAATCTCCACAGTCAGACAGATTGTGTTTACAAATGGATGAAATTCAAGACCATCGTTACCCTCCCCAGGAGTGGTCGACCAACAAAGATCACTCCAAGAGCAAGGTGTGTAATAATTTTTGGCGAGCTCACAAAGGACCCCAGGGGTAACTTCTAAGCAACTGAAGGCCTCTCTCACATGTGGCTAATGTTTAATGTTCATGAGTCCACCATCAGAAGAACACTGAACAACAATGGTGTGCATGGCAGGGTTTGCAAGGAGAAAGACCCCCTACAAAAAAAGCTACTGCTCTCCAAAAAGAACATTGGCTGCTCGTCTGCAGTTTGCTAAAGATCATGAAGAGGACAAGCCATAAGGCTAATTAGAAGAATGTTTTGTGGATGGATGAGACCAAGCCTTATGTTTTGGAAAAAGAAAAACACTGCATTCCAGCATAAGAAACCTTATCCCATCTGTGAAAACATGTGGTGGTGGTAGTATCAATGGTTTGGGCCCATTTTGCTGGGCATCTGGACCAGGACGGCTTGCCATCATTTAATGGAACAATGAATTCTGAATTATATCAGAGAATTCTAAAGGAAAATGTCAGGACATCTGTGTCCCATGAACTGAATCTCAAGAGAAGGTGGTCATGCAGCAAAGACAACGACCCTAAGCACAACAAGCCGTTCTACCAAAGAATGGTTAAAGAAGAATAAAGTTCATGTTTTTGGAATGGCCAAGTCAAAGTCCTGACCTTAATCCAATGGAAATGTTGTGGAAGGACCTGAAGCGAGAGCAGCTAAATGTGAGGAAACCCACCACCACATCCCAGAACTGAAGCTGGTTCTGTATGGAGGAATGGGCTAAAAAATTCCTCCAAGCCCGGTGTGCAGGACTGATCAACAGTTACAGGAAACGTTTTAGCTGCAGTATTTGCTGCAACAGGGGGGTCACACCAAAGATACTGAAAGCAAAGGGTTCACATACTTTTGCCCACTCACTAATATGTAATATTGGATCATTTTCCTCAAATAAACAAATGACCAAGTATAAATATTTTTTGTCTCATTTGTTTAAAAACTGGGTTCTCTTTATCTACTTTAAGGAACTTGTGTGAAAATCTGATTGATGTTTTAGGTCCATATTTATGCAGAAATCTAGAAAATTTCTAAGAAAAGGGTTCAGAAACGGCTGAGATTGGTTTGTTGTGTTTACTGGTAGAATTAAATAATATAATATGTAATTTTCAGAACGCATTTAATTATTTAATTCTACCAGTAACAACAAACAATCTCAGCCCGTCTATTCGTATCTTTCTGCATTTTTATTTTGCAATTTTGGCAATTTTTTTTTTTAACAACAGATATTTTAAATAATAAACACAAAACTCAGACTGAATTAATGATAGATCTAAATGGCACTGTTTTATATTCCCACAAGCCTTCAAGTGGAGGTTGTTCTCAAATACTGGGTTACAAAACGCAAATGAAAATACCAACAGCAATTGAAATGCTGACAAAATTGGGTTTAAAATATTTAAAATGTATAATGTCTGTAATTTTCAAACAACAACATTAAATTAATTTTTAAAAATGTACAAAAAAAAAAAAATGTACCTTTGCGCTGAAGTCCAGTTATTCACAACTGACATAACCACGTCCTCATGCAGTTGTTTTAGAGCAATTAAATGTCAATACAATAAAACAAGCTAATGAACTGGTGTACTCTAATAAATCAATAAATACATCAAAACAAAAGAATGCTTAGGTATGAAATGTTTTTGTTTTTTTTGTGGCCATAATGGAGCTTAATTTGGTATGAACTAACACTTGCGTGCATTTGCTACAATTCTTAGTCTTACCAGTGAAAAATGTACGCAGATATACGCCCATTTTTCCCGAAAAGTGTGTCTTTAAAAATCCTGGTTTCTGCTTGAGATGTTGCGTACGCACATTTCAGACACATTTTTTTTTTTTTTTCCGTTTATAAATCAGGCCCCTGGTCTTAATCCAAAACAAACAGCACCTTGTGGGTGGAACAGGAGATTCGCATCACAGAGCAACTGCGGATGCTATCATGGACTAAATTCCCAGAGGAATGTTTCCAGCACCTGCCAGAATCTATATCATGAAAGTACTAAGGCAGTCCCTGAAGGCAAAAGGAGTCCAACCCAGTACTAGCAAGGTGTACATACAATGGGGCAACTGATTTTGCAAAGTTCTCCTACTTACAAAGATGAGAGAGGTCTGTAATTTTTTCATCATAGGTACACTTCAACTATGAGAAACAAAAATTAAAAAAAATCCAGGAAATCACATTGTAGGATTTTTTTAAAGAATTGAATTGTAAATCATGGTGGAAAAATAAGTATTTTTGGTCAATAACAAAAGGTCAACTCAATACTTTTTGTAACATGACCATTGTTGGCAATGACAGAGGTCAAACGTTTTTCCTGTAAGTCTTCACCATGTTGGCACACACTGTACTGGTATTTTGGCCCATTCCTCCATGCAGATCTCCTCTAGAGCAGTGATGTTTTTGGGGCAATACGAACCCTTCACCTCCCTCCACACATTTTCTGTCGGGGTTGAGGTCTGGAGACTGGCTAGGCCACTCCAGGACCTTGAAATGCTTTTTTAACGGAGCCACTCCTTCGTTTGCCCGAGCGGTGTGGTTTGGGATCATTGTCATGCTGGAAGACCCAGCCATGTTCCATCTTCAATGCTCTCACTGATGGAAGGGAGGTTTTGGCTTTAAAATCTCACGATACATGGCCCCGTTCATTCTTCCCTTAACACAGATCAGTCGTCCTGTCCCCTCTGCAGAAAAACAGCCCCAAAGCATGAGGTTTCCACCCCTCCACCCCCCATGCTTCACAGTAGGTATGGTGTTCTTGGGATGCAAACTCAGCATTCTTCTTCCTCCAAAAACACGATGAGTTGAGATTTTCTATTATGTTTTTCCTCTGACCACATGAATATTCTCCCCAATCCTCTTCTGGATCATCCATATGCTCTCTGGCAAACTTCAGACGGGGGGCTGGGACATGTACTGGCTTTAAGCAGGAGGACACACGCCTGGCACTGCAGGATCTGTGTACCTCTCGGCGTAGTGTTGTTACTGATGGTAGCTTTGTTTCTTCGGTTCCCCAGCTCCTCTGCAGGTCCTTCACCCATGGTCCCCCCTCCGTGTAGTTCTGGGATTTTTGCTCACCGTTCTCATGATCATTTTGACCCCACGGGATGAGAATCTTGCGTGGAGCCCCAGATCGAGGGATATTATCAATGGTCTTGTATGTCTTACATTTGCTCCCACACAGTTGATTTATTTACAACCAACCTGCTTGCCTATTGTAGATTCACTCTTCCCAGCCTGGTGCAGGTCTAAAAATTTTCTTCCTGGTATCCTTCGACAGCTCTTTGGTCTTGGCCATGATTGAGTTTGGAGTCTGACTGTTTGAGGCTGTGGACAGGTTGTCTTTTATATACAGAGAAAACGAGGTCAAACAGGTGCCATTAATACAGGTTAACAAGTGGAGGACAGAAGAGCTTCTTAAAGAAGAAGTTACAGGTCTGTGAGAGCCAGAAATCTTGCTTGTTTGTCTGTGATCAAATACTTATTTTCCACCATGATTTACAATTAAATTTTTTAAAAATCCTACAATGTGATTTCCTGGATTTTTTTTCTCATTTTGTCTCTCATAGTTGAAGTGTACCTATGATGAAAATTACAGACCTCTCTCATCTTCCTAAGTAGGAGAACTTACACAATCAGTGGCTGACTAAATACTTTTTGCCCCACTGTAATACCTAAAGGTTTTACTGTAAGGTGTCCTTGAGTGCCCTGAAAGCTGCCTATATATTGTTATACATCTTGTTATACATCTTATAGCTGTTAAACATCTGACCACATACATGAACACATGTTAATGACTGAAAAGTCAACATGTTATCTAACAGGAAATTCTGTGTATTGTAACTGTCATATGACTGTGGGTTAAAAAAAGTAGACAAATCAGTAGGTTTACCTTGAATCTACATGCTAGATTCGAGTCTACATGATAAATTATCACCATTTGTGTCCACCAAGCCAAGTTTAATATCAAAGAGTGCCAACTTACCTTAGTTACCCGAGATAAAAAGTGCAGCGTTATGGATGTTGTGGAACTATCACTTTCCATTTGTAAGCCAATTCTGCAAGTAAAGACTTGCAGACTAATAGCGCATGGTACAATGATGTAGAGGAAAGGGTGAGGACAAGCCTTTAACGGCTGTATACGTGTGCTACACATAAAGGAACATTTTAGTTAAAGTTAAAAAACAAATCTAGACGATTTCTGTGTATTATGAAGAACCTGTATCATATCGATCATCTGTCTCTGGAATACTCTGGAACCATAACTCAATGAAGTGAATTTTGTCTACCAATAAATGGCACCCTTAAATTCAGATGCTGTAACACCTATCTGAGGACGAGCATCGGGGTTGTGTGTGGATTCATCTTAAAAACAGAACTGTTGATGCTTGTGCTGGCACTCAGGCAGATGTTTTGGTGAAAGCTCATTTGTAATGGGAGAAAAGTAAGGCCTTAACACTCAAACATGGTGGATATCATATCAAACACATTCTATAGACTTCATACTCAATTTCTGGTTTCTCATAAAATCAGTGTTTGAACATGTGAACTAACAGAGTTACATCAACATAAATCATTGTTTTTCTAGTCAATTCTCTACCAGTTTCATGTTTCACACAGTTACCTTCCCATTTAAAACAACTGAAGTTGAATCCAAGATGGTAGCATTCAAGATGGCCACCCTGTCGATTACTTGCCACTTAATCCACCTCACCACACAGCTTGGAACGTCGTCTGCCAAGACGTTTTCATTTTATATGGATGTTTCCTTAATCTTGAGACACCATGTACTTTACAAGCATTTACTAGCACATAGGATTAAAAATGACTTCAGTCAAAGTGATTTTTCCTCTCATATAGATCAGCACGATATCCCAAAGGCTGCACTCTTTTCTGGTTTAATAAAGCAATGCTGGAACTTTTTGTTTTTAGATTTGGCTTGGTGACTGAAAATAAATTTTTAGTCATATCCCACTCATAGTACACACATTTTCCTCCTGCTGCTAAATAATACATTTCCATCCGATAAACTGATACACACGTAAAACGTGACGTTCCATGTAAAGGTGTGCATAAACGGTATGCTCTAAATTCTCTAAAGCATACAGTAGATTTATTTCTGCACTACTTCCAGTAGGTGGCGCAGGTGCACACTGTATGCCCTCCTGCATGTTGGCATATACACAGCTGTAACCCTAGGAAAGCCTTAGACCAGGGCCTTATTTCAAAGGGGGCGAGATTGGAACATATTAAAATACCTAAGGGCCACGCTCTCTTTCCAAAGAAATGATTCAGAAATTATTCAAAACATGAAAGAACACAAACGTACAGGTATTTATTTAATTACTGGATTAATTTTAGCGCAGTAACTGCAGCAGGATATCAAAAGAGTGAAAAATACCACAATTACCACAGATTACACCATGTAACAATTTTCAAAAATTTTTTGTTCCCAGTTGTTAACTGTGTTTTCCTGATTGTTTGTACCCTAAATGAATAGAAAAAAGTTATTATTCCCTGTAAACTTTGCTTTTGTGGTCAGCACAATGATATTTTGAAATTGATATATTTTTAAGGATATTCGCCATATTTCAAGATACTTAAGAAGCTTCGGGAATTTGTGAGAACTATCAAGAAGTTTCTAGAACTGCCAGAATTATCTAGAACTTTCTGGGACTGTACAGAATTGTAGGTAGCTGTATAACTACAGTTATATAGGGCCACTATAGCCCTTCCTGAGAGACGGAGAGACATGATCTAATTGATTGGGATTGCATAGTAAGTGGGCAACAGCCATCACAGACAAAGGGGAACTGACCTAGACAGACGGGTGTGAATTCATTCTCTATTCAGATTCTGATAACGACAGTATTCACACTTCAGCCCACACCCATTACAGGAGGAGCTTAGGAAGGACCACTACTTTCAAATGTATATATTGTGTGTTACTCTGCTACCGGGTGATCAGTCTTTGTCTGCTGAGTCCTCAGTACACTCTTGTGCTTTGATACTGCATGGAATAAAGATTGACCATTTTTATCGAGTTTGGAGAGACATCCTTTTTCCTTACAGTACACAGCAACTTAGTTCATTTAGATGGCATCAAGAGGTTGCATACATCCAGCAGACGCGTTTTGCTATGTATGTGGCCATTTTATAAAGACAAGAGCGAAAAAGTACTGTGGAAGCATCTGCTAAGATGTGTGAGGCCTACAAAGCATACTTCGGCATGCCTGTTGGTGACCTGTTTCTATAATAAAAATTCATAATTTTCATTGCCGTGGTCACAAAAGTGAAGTTTATGATGAATGTAAGCAATTTTTAATTTGTTTTAGACATAAGCAATTGGAATATAACATTAAAAAGCTGGGAACAAAACTTGTGTTACATAGTGTTATTTACCATGATTATTTTCTTTAAAACATTTATGCATAATATTGCATCTTTAAAACATGTCTATTATCATCTATCAGTATTTCCCAATATTGTATTTTATTACTCAGCTGCTATGCATTGCCAGACCTGTGGAACTGAATAACAAAGCAAGTCTTATATTTGTTAAATCACATTACCAATTTTGTTTATTTATTTTATGTAACATTTTGCCATCAGGCGAAAGGAAAAACTAACAATGTATTTTTGAGTGATGCTGCGGGCCAATTAAAATCTGTCCGTGGGCCGCATTTGGCCCTTGGGACAGACTTTGGACATCCTTGCATGAGTCCATCACCACCTACAATCTTATACGCTACTGACTAATGCAAAATGTAATAAATAGAGCAGAAATGTTAGATCTAAGTCCTCCTAAAACAGTTTTCTGTAGCATAAGAGGGTGAAATGATACACGTTGTGCAATTAAGACATTGGCCCCATTGGTGCATTTAACCAGTATAGGGTTTTGCAGCACTGTTTGCATAGTCTGTTCCTTACTACCTTGTGAATGTGCCAGAGTGCTATTCTATTTTACTGGCCTGGCAGATGGCTTTGGTGGTTAGCCTATCCAGTTTACCACTGCCTGTAATCTTACACCCTTTTGTTGCATAAAATACCACTATTTATGTCTGTGCAACTTGACAGCTGGAAGCTGAGATTTCTGGTTACTTCCTGAACAGCTAAAACAGTATTCAGGTCTGCCAGATGCAGGACAGAGTGGACCTCACCATCCTTTCTTGGAATCTACAAACATCGTGAAAATAACCTGGTGTTGAAATCATTTTAGTCATTTAGCAGACACCCTTATCCAGAGTGACATACAACTGAAACAGCCTTATAATCCAGGCAATTATTGGTTAAGGGCCTTGCTTAAGATCTAACAGTGGCAGATTGGCAGAGTCATTGTACTGTGTTGCCTGCTGATATACACTATATAGCCCAAAGTGTGTTGACACCCAAATTACATCCAAAACCACAAGTATTAGTATGGAGTGTACACCCCTTTGATGCTACAGCTTTAAATCTTTTGAGAAGACATTTATTTTTGGAACATGACTGGCGGGAACTTAGGTTGGACAATATGTATTGGCTCACTGTTCACATATCAGTTAATCTCAAAGCTGTCTAATGCATTTAAGGTAAAGGGTCTGTGTAAGCAAGCCAAGCTCTCCATCAAATTTGGCACACTATTTCTTTATGGATTGTTTTTGGAGGACAAGGCAGAAAGCTGGCGAAAGTTGTTGGCGGGGTGAAAATTGATGAAAATTCCTTACTCACTGAATATCTTGGGTTCATGCTGTACGGAAATGTAAGGAACATTGCATATATTTTTTATTTGCATTTTCCATACCGTCCCAACTTCTTCCAATTTGGGGTTGTACAGTGGTGTGAAAAAGTGTTTGCCCCCTTCCTGATTTCCTATTTTTTATGCATGTTTGTCACACTTAAGTGAAATTCGGAACATCAAAACCAATTTAAATAGTAGTCAAAGACAACACAACTAAAACACAAAATTTTTTTTTAATGAAGGTGTTTATTATTAAGGGAGAAAAAAAAATCTAAACCTACATGGCCCTGTATGAAAAAAGTGTATTGCCCCCCCTTGTTAAAACATAACTATAACTATGGTTTATCACACCTGAGTTCACGGCTGTCTCTAGCCACACCTAGGCCTGATTATTGCCACACCTGTTCTCAATCAGGGACATCACTTAAATAGGACCTGCCTGACAAAGTGAAGTTACACCAAAAGATCCTTAAAAAGCTACACATCATGCCGAGATCCAAAGAAATTCAGGAAACAATTGAGAAAAGAAAAGTAACTGAGATCTATCAGTCTGAGAAGGGGTTATAAAGCCATTTCTAAAGCTTTGGGGACTCCAGCGAACCACAGTGAGAGCCATTATCCAACAAGTGTTGAAGACATGGAACAGTGGTGAACCTTCCCAGGAAGTGGCCGCGCCGACCAGAATTACCCCAAGAGCACAGCAACGACTCATCCAAGAGGTCACAAAAGAACCCCCCAAACAACCTCCAAAGAACTGCAGGTCTCACTTGCTTAAGTTAAGGTCAGTGTTCATTGCCTCCACCATAAGAAGAGACTGGGCAAAAATGGCCTGCATGGCAGAGTTCCAAGATGAAAACCACTGTTTTGAGCAAAAAGAATGTAGTAAAGCTCGTCTCAGTTTTCCATAACCATCCATCTTGATCCCCCCAAGACCTTTGGGAAAACATTCTGTGGACTGACGAGACAAAAGGTGAACACTTTTGAAGGTGTGTGTCCCATTCACATTCTGTGTAAAAAAAGTAACACAGCATTCCAGAAAAGAACATTATAGCAACAGTAAAATATGGTGGTGGTAGTGTGATGGTCTGGGGGGCTGTTTTTGCTGCTTAAGGACCTGGAAGACATTGCTGTGATAAATGGAACTATGAATTCTGCTGTCTACCAAAAAATCCTGAAGGAGAAGGGAAGGGAATCCCCAGAAAACAAGGGGAAAAAAAAACCCCCAGGAGAAGAAAAAGACAAAGTCAAAAGCACCACATCACTACACGCACCACCACCTCCCATCACCCCCCCCAAGGCCATCTGTTCGTGACCTCAAGCTGAAACGAACTTGGGTTTCTGCAGCAGGACAATGATCCCAAACACACCAGCAAGTCCACCTCTGAATGGCTGAAGAAAAACAAAATGGAGACTTTGGAGTGGCCTAGTCAAAGTCCTGACCTGAATCCTACTGAGATGCTGTGGCATGACCTTAAAAAGGCCGCTCATGCTGGAAAACCCTCCAATGTGGCTGAATTACAACAATTCTGCAAAGATGAGTGGCCAAAATTCCTCCACAATGCTGTAAAAGACTCATTGCAGGTTATCACAAACGCTTGGTTGCAGTTGTTGCTGCTAAGGGTGGCCCAAGCAGTTATTAGGTTTAGGTGGCAATCACTTTTTCACACAGGGCCATGTAGGTTTGGATTTTTTTCTCCCTTAATAATAAACACCTTCATTTAAAAACTGCATTTTGTGTTTACTTGTGTTGTCTTTGACTGATATTTAAGTTGGTTTGATGTTACGAAACACTTAAGTGTGACAGTGCTTAATGAAAAACTGAATGTTATGGCTTTGGGCGTTCTCACCAAGAGGGTTCTCACCAAGAGCTTGTGAATGTTATGTTTTGAGTGTTCTCATCAGAACTATCTGGCCTTATCAATAATGTTTTTGCTTATGCACCTGTGATTCAAAGTTTTCACCAGAGCAGTCTGTCCTCCAAGGACAATTCTCACCAAGACTCTCAGAATGACCAAACCCCAAACCCAAATAACCCAAATAATGTGTGTGTAATGCCTTGTATGTGGGGATGTCATGAACTCCAGTAACTGGTACAGAGATCATTGACTTAAGCCACCAAACGTTAAAGAGAACAAACATTAATAAATCAATCATGTTTATTGTCACATCATATTTAAACAGGTGTGTAGGTGAGTGGAAAACTTGGGTGTGTGTACCTTCACAGTTGCTTACAGAATAAACTTAGAACACAAAATAAACATGTTAAAACATGATGAGTCTGGCTCATAGGGGGCCGTACATATATAATAAAGGCCGTCTATGACTAAGCACATAATATATTAACTATATTTGATACATAAAGTAAATAAAATAAAGATACAAAGTTAAGAATCTAAATAAAACTTATATAAAAAAGAGTGACCAAGGCCTGACGCTACGATTCAATTTTGGGCAGTGAAATGAGACAAATTACGGGGGTAAACAACCCGGAGTCGGAGATGACTCTGGCGTGAGAGACCTAGAAAAGGGGAGTAGATTTTCCAGAATTGGAAAACAATTGTGGCATAATGTCTAGACATTGCTTAAAGAAAAAGTATATAAGAGCCAGTAAGACCGATAGATTTTGGCATTTCCACATTGTTCTTACGGTGTGTACATGTCCTATTACTGATGCTCATGAGCTAATGCAATAATCTGCTGTTTGTTTCTCCACTGAAAACTTAAATTTTAACTCAGCTTGAGTGATTTTGGGTTAAGTAAGCAGGTATTCTGTCTAACACCATGACATGGGCAAGAGTAGGGCAAGGAAAAACTCCTGAAATGTTATAAGGAAGAAACCTGGGGAGAACCAAGGCTCAGAAAGAGACCCATCCCCCTTGGGCTGCTTAGATGATAGATGTAAGAATTAAAGTTATCTAATTAATAATGTTTATAGTAATAGTTTAAAGAGAAGGTAAATTAATTATCTGTCTCTAATCATGTACTGTCTTATCTGCTTAATCCTGGACAGTGTCACGGCAGAGCCGGGGTCCTGTCAGTAGGCACAGGGTGCCAATCCATCACAGGGCACACACACTCACACACTAGGGGCACTTTAGAGACACCAATTAACCTAAAACAGTCCTTGGACTGTGGGAGGAAACTGGAGCACAAGGAGTAAACCCACATAGACATGGGGAGAACATGCAGTCTCCACACAGAAAATACTCAGGTCTCTCCACCTGGGCTCAAAACCAGGACCTTCTTGCTGTGAGGCCACCATGTATTATATATATATACATTTGTTGTATATACTATCTTATATTCAACAGTTTTATAGTCTAATTTACTAATTTCTTCAGTGTTGTATTCTCTACATTTATTATATTTTCATTAAATATGTTCTTTATTTTAATCTTTCTACTTAACATCTGCATATTTAAAATATTATTATAAATGTATTATTCAGGTAGCTTTGTTACTTCTTAATGGTGCTTCAAAGTCTGAACAATTTAGAATTTTCTATATTTCTGCATAAATATGACCTAAAACATCATCAGATTTTTACACACATCCTAAAAATCCTCACACAAGTCCTAAAAGAGAACCCAGTTAAACAAATGAGACAAAAATATTATACTTGGTCATTTATTTATTGAGCAAAATGACCCAATATTACATATTAGTGAGAGGCAAAAGTATGTGAGCCTTTGCTTTCAGTATCTGCTGTGACCCCCCTGTGCAGCAATAACTGTAACTAAACGTTTCCTGTAACTGTTGATCAGTCCTGCACACCGGCTTGGAGGAATTTTAGCCCATTCCTCCGTACAGAACA
>JAJAGP010006309.1:0-22959 GCA_025084515.1 Ancistrus triradiatus | reverse complement strand
GAACAGTCACAAATAAGGCAGAGCAGACAGACATGCTAAAACTGCCAGGAATATATTATTGGTGACGCCAGGGCTTCCGCAGGAGCTTTTTATGATGTGTCAGCAACGGGCGTCAACATAATGAATTGTTAGTTATCAACTACTAATGTGAAAGTATGCTTCCTAATATAGTTCCTAATTGTTCATGACAAGCTGGATGGGGCATATTTCTGACAAAATCAAATTGGCAAAACAATGTAAATGATTCTGATGAATAAAATAGTTCAGTGCGGACAAAAAAGGGTCCGTGAGCTAACTTCTCAGAGGCCCCCCAGTCTGATATAAGATGTCGTCTTTACTCTAGTCACAGAGATAAGCTTAAGAGGCAGAACACGTTAATACGAGCCTCTTATCGTTTCCTTCACCGCTGACTGCATGTGTGTTTGGCCTCCTTACCTCACCGCTCTGTGGTTTCCGCTTGGTCATCACTTGCACCCCCCCCGGCCACCCCCTTCACTCCTGGCTCTGCCCCCTGGCAGGAAAAATAAACTTGACCCCTCAGATAGCAGGAGGTTCCTGGGGAGAGTTGACCTCCTATTCTGTCTGGCCTGAACCCAGAGCCTTTGTCCACACTTTGGGGTGGCTCCCAGTTGGCCATGGTTATTTACCCAGGTGGAGAGGTCGCAACTCTGCTGGGAATTGGGCGTGTGGAGCATTATCTCATATCCACTCCACTCCAGTGCGACCGTTCAGATGCTCTAAAATGACCTGTCTCTTAGTATATCAAGGAGACCGGGTTCTGTCTTCAGTTTGTCACACACATATGCATATTAGTGTTGAATTGCTAATATGCCTGTATTAAGTGAAGATTTAATGTCTTTTTATGAGTATCGTAAAATAATACCATAGTGCTGTTGAATTCTGATCGATCAGAAGGTGTTGATTAATTTTCCCAAGAGAGAAAGACAGGAAAAAGTGTTTATAGCTGCTGTTACGAAAGTGACATATATCACTAACGAAATGTAAACTTATACATTTTAAACTTATTAAACTTGTATCCGTAACTAAATTTAACTGTGCTGTTCTCTGACGAAGAATTATGAGCAATTGTTGGGAAGGTGTCAGGGTGAAATAAAGGACTCTGTGGTGTATTGTTAATGGAAAATGGCTTACTTCATAGTGCACAGTAATGTCCATTCTGCTTCATCTGAGATACACCATCACACCATCTTGCCATTGATTATTTTAATACAGTGGTACCTCGGTTCTCATTGTTAATTCGTACCAGAAGGCTTGTTGATAATCAAAAATGACAAGTACCGAGCAAATTTTTCCCTTAAGGAATAATGTAAATTTAATGAATTAATTTAATGCATTAATGGAGTTGGAGCTGATTTACTGTGGGCTATGTCACAAACTGAGGAGTTAACAAGTGTTTGGTAGAGCGTTCTATACTTATCAACAGTTTTGCTTTCACAAGCTCTTAAGAACTAACCATTTTAGGACGTATTTGCACTAATAATACAGTACTGTAGATGTAAAAGTAAAGAAAAACACAATAAAGATAACAGAGGTCTTCTCTGAGCAATGGCTGTTGTGAATCTGAAGCACTGAATCACTGTGTACTGAATTGTGAATTGTGAATCATGAATCGTGAATCGAGTTTTGGCTGAAACGAGTTGCACTATGCGCCGAGTACCGAGCAACTGACGAGAACCGAGACAAATTTTTCTAGTCAGCATGTGTCGAGTACATTTACATTTACATTTACAGCATTTAGCAGACGCCCTTATCCAGAGCGACTTACAATTGATACAGTCTTACAATCCAAGCAATTGTGGGTTAAGGGTCTTGCTCAAGGACCCAACAGTGGCAGCTTGGCAGAGGTGGGATTTGAACCCTGGACCTTTTGGTCCATAGTCCAGTACCTTATCCACTAGGCTACCACAGTCCCCAAATTCGTACCAGAGTACCAAATTCGACAAGTTCCGAGGTGGTCGATAACTGAGGTGCCACTGTGATGAGCTCTTAATTGTGATGCCTAGGTCAGAATAGTTCATTTTGGGGCCACTCTGATTAGTCCATCAGCTAGATTATTGAACAATACTAAATGTGGTACTGAGTCTGGAGACTTTAACAAACTACATCTTGTATCTCTAAAACTTTAAGGCTATAAACCCAAACTTCCCATGATATTGAGAGAGGAGATTAAAACAAAATATTTAAAACAAAAAGACGGCTCAGCAAGAACGCGAATGATAGAAAGGGAGTGAGAGATAGGGGGATGACACAGTGAGGGGTTAGAGGTTGAAGGTGGAGTTCTCATCAATCCCATATGTGTGAGTATACAGTATGTGTCAGTAGTCATCGGCCTGGGAACTTTAGGTCTTTCCAATCTGCTGAGCATCTCTGTCTTGGGTGGAGGTTATCACAGCACTAAAACTCCCTAGACTGTGACCAAGAACCTAGAAAAACCTGTACTCCTCTTATTACTTCATTAACTCATTACAAGCAAGCCTGCCCACCCACAAGATGCCAAAGCACCTGATTAATGCTGAAAGTTAATAACATTAGGCAGTATGTAGTAATTAAATTACCAAACCCCACATCAGATGAAGATCCTACAAGACACATGAATATTTAAAATACAACTTATATCAGATTTCCGGCTCATAAACTCAATTAACTGCATTCTGAATGTATGAAAGCAAAGTTCAGATTCTGATAGATCGTAAAACTGTCCCTGAAAACTGTTTGATGATCAAATGGAATGGATTTTGTGATACACGAGTTCCAATAGTTTACCAGGAATACTTAAACACATTGTGGACCCTTTTGAATTTTCTATATTTCTACAGAAATATGAGTTAAAACATCATCAGATGTCCTAAAAGTAGATAAAGAGAACCCAGTTAAACAAATAAGACAAAAATATTATACTTGGTCATTTATTTATTGAGGAAAATGATCCAATATTACATATTAGTGAGTGGCAAAAGTATGTGAACCTTTCCTTTCAGTATCTGGTGTGACCCTCCTGTGCAGCAATAACTGCAACTAAACGTTTCCTGTAACTGTTGATCAGTCCTGCACACCGGCTTGGAGAAATTTTAGCCAACAGAACGGCTTCAACTCTGGGATGTTGGTGGGTTTCCTCACATTAACTGCTCGCTTCAGGTCCTTCCACAACATTTAGATTGGATTAAGGTCAGGACTTTGACTTGGCCATTCCAAAACATTACCTTTATTCTTCTTTAACTATTCTTTGGTAGAACAACTTGTGTGCTTAGGGTCATTGTCTTGCTGCATGACCCACCTTCTCTTGAGATTCAGTTCATGGACAGATGTCCTGACATTTTCCTTTAGAATTCTCTGAAATAATTCAGAATTCATTGTTTCATCAATGATGGCAAGCCGTCCTGGCCCAGATGCAGCAAAACCATGATACTACCACCACCATGTTTCATAGATGGGATAAGGTTGTTATGCTGGAATGCAGTGCTTTCCTTTCTTCAAACATAATGTGTTTCTTTTAAACCAAATAGTTCTATTTTGGTTTCATCCATCCACAAAACATTCAGAGGGCATTTGTTTACTATTTAAGACATAGCCTTCTGGCTTGTCCACGTGATCTTTAGCATACTGCAGACGAGCAGCAATGTTCTTTTTGGAGAGCAGTGGCTTTCTCCTTGTAACCCTGCCATGCACACCACTGTTGTTCAGTTTCTTCTGATGGTGGACTCATGAACAGTAACATTAGCCAATGTGAGAGAGACTTTCAGTTGCTTAGAAGTTACTCTGGGCTCTTTTGAGACCTCACCAACTATTACACTCCTTGCTCATGGAGTGATCTCTGTTGGTCGACCACTCCTGGGGAGGGTAACAATGGTCTTGAATTTCCTCCATTTGTACAGAATCTGTCTGACTGTGGATTGGTGGAGTCCAAACTCTTTAGAGATGGTTTTGTAACCTTTTGTAACTCTTTTTCTGAGCTCCTCAGAAATCTTCTTTGTTCGTGCCATGATACACTTCCACAAACATGTGTTGTGAAGAGCAGACTATGATAGATCTCTGTTCTTTAAATAAAACAGGGTGCCCACTCACACCTGATTGTCATCCCATTGATTGAAAACACCTGCCTCTAATTTCACCTTCAAATGAACTGCTAACCCTAGAGGTTCAGATACTTTTGTCACTCACTAATATGTAATATTGGATCATTTTCCTCAATAAATAAATGACCAAGTATAATATTTTTGTCTCATTTGTTTAACTGGGTTCTCTTTATCTACTTTTAGGACTTGTGTGAAAATCCAATGATATTTTAGGTCATATTTATGCAGAAATATAAAAAATTCTAAAGGGTTCACCAATTTTCAAGCACCATTGTATAATTTACAGTAGAGGAGGACACCATAAACTGATGATAAATGTACTCAATGATGACTAAATGCGGTTACGCCCACACAAGAACAGGAATGAAGCTTGCACTGCTCTCCCTCTGGATTACATAGTGACACTGAACTTGTTTGCTACTATGAGCATTGTGTGTGTGTGTGTGTGTGTGTTTGGTAGTGAGTGCGGGGGCAAGAGCGTACTCTCCAGCCCACAGTTCCGGCAGGAGGAATGAGAAAGAAAAACAGCCCTGTGTCTTGTTGTCGGACTTGAACGCCGCACAAAACACATGGTCCCAATTTCACGGCGGTGGATTGAGAAGTGCGGGCGGATGTGGGGGCAGGAACAAACATGCAATCTGCAGACATTAATACCTCAGTAATAGTCACATTCGCTTAAAACCAGGAAACAGTCCCCCCTCGCTCTCCTTCTCTCAAAAACATAAACACTCTCAACACTCTCTCATGTGATCTGGTTTCCCCTGCTTCCGACTCTCTCACTCACTCTCTTTAACAGACATACTTCCTGTCACCTTCTCTCCCTCACTCTCCTGTTACAGTAAAACACTTCCCTCTTGCCTGACTAGGTCCTGTAGGGCAGGAAGCAGCTGTAGGGTTCTTCAGCTTCCCAGTGCTATTCCATGTAAACCCCCTCTCTGCAGTCTGATGGACCACTTGAGTTTCAAAACCGTAGTTTCATGGACCAGGGTGTAATTACCGGACAGGAATTGAGCGTTTTTTTCTCTCCCTCTCCTTCCTCTTTCGTTTGTTCTTTACCAACCTAGCTGTGTAACCACAGTGGCTGTACTGATGCAATAACGTATGCAAAACAGCCTTTAAAGAAGTCAAATGACAGGATAAGAAGTTTATGGACTGTAAAGCTTTCTATAAAAGCTCAGTTAGAGCTCTTAACTCTTACACATTCTGGAGCCATAACCAAAGAGCGTCACACGGCGGATATCTGCAGGTACTTTAAGCATAAGCACTTGCTCCTATTTGATGCTAATGAAATGAGCCGTTTAATGTCCGCATTACTTTCTGTGAAACAGGATATGATTGGACGTTGACTGTACATTTACATTTACAGCATTTAGCAGACACCCTTATCCAGAGCAACTTACAATCCAAGCAATTGTTGGTTAAGGGCCTTGCTCAAGGACCCAACAGTGGTCCATAGTCCAGTACCTTAACCGCTAGGCTACCACAGTCCACTGTACATTAACATTGTCACATAGTAGTTTAGATACTTTGCACTCAGTGTTTTATTTTAAACAAAAATATTCATTAAAACACAATGTGAAAAAAATAACTGAAGGAACGTGACCCTGTTGTTTTCTGCCTTCAAGATTGCGATTCTCTGTTCTGTCAGCAGGTGTCGCAGGGGTTTGCTCATACTAGTTCTGTGTCATTCAGATGTGAATTAGACGTGTATAAGACACACTTATACTTCCCATTATAATTCTTAAGACCTCAGACGTTAAAGAGAACAGACTTTGTTTGGATTGGCCATTAAATGGCACATACAGTGGTGCTTGAAAGTTTGTGAACTCTTTAGAATTCTCTATATTTCTGCATGAATATGACCTAAAACATCATCAGATTTTCACACAAGACCTAAAAGTAGATAAAGAGAACCCAATTAAACAAATGAGACAAAAATATTACACTTGGTCATTTATGTATTGATGAAAATGATCCAATATTACATATTAGTAAGAGGCAAAAGTATGTGAACCTCTAGGAGTAGCAGCTCATTTGAAGGTGAAATTAGAGTCTGGTGTTTTCAATCAATGGGATGACAATCAGGTGTGAGTGGGCACCCTGTTTTATTTAAAGAACAGAGATCTATCAAAGTCTGCTCTTCACAAGACATGTTTGTGGAAGTGTATCATGGTACGAACAAAGGAGATTTCTGAGGACCTCAGAAAAAGAGTTGTTGATGCTCATCAGGCTGGAAAATGTTACAAAACCATCTCTAAAGAGTTTGGACTCCACCAATCCACAGTCAGACAGATTGTGTACGATTAAGACCATTGTTACCCTCTCCAAGAGTTTTCGACCAACAAAGATCACTCCAAGATCAAGGCGTGTCATAGTTGGTGAGATCACAAAATACCCCAGGGTATCTTCTAAGCAACGAAAGACCTTCCTCCTCTCAAATTGGGCTAATTGCATGTTCATGAGTCCCACCATCAAAGCGACATTGAACAACAATGGTGTTCATGGCAGGGTTACAAGGAGAAAGCCACTGCTCCCAGAAAAGAACATTGCTGCTTGTCTCAGTTTGCTAAAGATCACGGACAAGACAAAAGGCTACTGGGGAAGAATGTTTTTGTTGATGGATGAAACCAAAATAGAACTTTTTGGATTACAAAGAAAGCGTTATGTTTGGAGAAAAGGAAACGCTGCATTCCAGCAGTAAGAAACCTTATCCCATCTGTTGAAACATGTGTGGTGGTAGTATCACATGGTTTTGGGCCCTTGTTGGTCTGGGCCAGGGCAGCTTGCATCATTGATGAAAACAATGAATTCTGAATTAGTCAGAGAATTCTAAAAGGAAATGTCAGGACAAATTGTCCATGAACTGAATCTCAAGAGAAGTTGGGTCATGTCCAGCAAGACACGACCCTAAGACACAGCTGTTCTACCAAGAATGGTTAAAGCAAGAATAAAGTTCATGTTTTTGGAATGGGCCAAGTCAAAAAGTCCTGACCTTAATCCAATAGAAATGTTGTGGAACCGTACCTGAATCGGAGCAGTTTAATCCGTTGAGTAAACCCCCAACATCTCAGAGGCTGAAGCTGTTCTGTACAGCAGGAATGGGCTCAAAAATTCCTCCAAGCCGTGTGCAGTACTGATAACATTTACAGGAAACTTGTCGTTGCAGTTATTGCTGCACAGGGGTGCCACACTAGATTCTTCTGTCTTGTTCTTCTGCCACTCCTCATATGTAATAATTTGCGATGCATTTTCCCAGCTAATAATAATGACCCAGTAGGCGCTATATTATTTTTGGTTGGTCTCATTTGTTTAACTGGGTTCTCTTTATCTACTTTTAGGACTTGTGTTCAAAGCTGATGATTTTTTAGGTCATATTATGCAGACATCATAGCAATTCTAAAGGGTTCACAAACCTTTAAGCGCCACTGTTATGTATTCTCACATGTGTTTTAAACAACTGTTTGCCATCATTAATTGTGACCTCTGACTACTAAGTGTGACTAATCCCTGGAATAAAAGAATCAATAACTTTTTAATCGTAATATATAAATTGTTTATTAGTTACTTAACTAATGTCGCACAGTGATGAACAAAGCATATAAGGACGTTTTCAAAATCATTACAGCTTTACAAGTTATGTTTATTCATTCATTCATTTTCTTATCCACTTAATCCTGGACAGGGCCATGGGAGAGCTGTTGCCTAGCTGGTGCCACAGGGCACAAGACAGGAACAACCCTAGACAGCACACCGATCCATCGTAGGGCACACACACTCGTACACACACTCACACACTATGGCCACTCTAGTGTAATTAACTAACCTAAAGGGAAGGAAACCAGAGTACCCGGAGTAAACCCACACGGACACAGGGAGGACATGGAAACTCCACACAGAGAGGACCCAGAGTGCTCCACCTGCCATCAAACCCAGGACCTTCTCACTGTGAGGCGACAGTGCTACCCACCAAGCCACTCCCAGTTATGTCCCTCATAGGTTAATATTGTTCTATACATAGTATGTAGAATGTAGGGAATAGTGATTAGCGTACCATTTCAGACACAGACCATAACTACAGTTCCTTCACAGGGTCACACAGCAAAAATGTGATTAACTACGTTAAACAAACAATCAGTGCCTGTAAGAATATTATATTACATCAATAACACATTGCTTATTTTACAGCATCATAAATCAGAATAGTCAGGTTTCCAGATGCTTGAATTTAAGCCAAGTAATCAAGTTATGAAGCGCCTGTAAACTATGCAACTGTGAAACCGCACCAGAAAGTAAACAGCTTTGACTGTAACCTAAACCTATGTGCATAATATATTGCATGCATTGCTAAATATATACACTAATATATTTTGTATATATCTATTCCACAGCATCACCACAGAGTAGGTATTATTGGGTTATAAAAATCATTCACAAGGTGGACCAAGATGGGCATGTCTAATAGAGTCTAATAGGCATGTCTAATAGAGTGTCCAGCAGCACTGCTGTATCTGATCCACTCGTATCAGCGCAACACACACTAACACCCCACCACCACATCACTGTCACTGTACCGCTGAAAATGCAGCTGGCTCTTAACCTCAAAATATAGAGTCAATGATGAGAAATCATTTATTTGGCAACCAATCCCAAAAAACTGCAGATCATACAGTAGAAGAAATTACCACCAGTACAAATTGTCTTGGTCCTCTTGTTCACTGTCAGTGTATTTGACTGGCTTGATTGTTGCATAACTGAGCAGACCTAATACATTGTCTGTGAGTGTACATAACTTTACTGTCTTTTGATTAAATCTTATACACAATTGCTATTAACAATTTACAAGTCATTTGTGATTATTTTTGTATGATGACTGTATGCTATTTTCATAATAAAAGCATAAAGGTAGTATAATACACCTGCAGTGAGCACATATGTACAGTGGAGGAAATAAGTATTTGATCCCCCACTGATTTTGAAAGTTTGTACTCTGACAAATAATTAAACAGTCCATAATTTTATGGTAGCTTCATTTTAACAGTGAGAGATGGAATATCAAAAAGAAAATCTAGAAAACTAAATAATATTTAAATAAACAATATTTTGCATGTCATTGAGGGAAATAAGTATTTGATCCCCTAAAAACCATGACTAATGTTGGCTCCCACAGACCACTGACACACCCTAATCTCAGTGAAGTTGTTACCTGCATCAGAGACACCTGTCCCAAATTGTCACCTGTATATAAGGCCACCTGCCAATAGACTCAGTGACACTCCAACATCTCCACCATGGGGAAAACTAAAGAGCTGTCTAAAGATGTCAGGGACGAAATTGTTGACCTACACATGGCTGGAATGGGCTACAAAGCCATAAGTAAGAAGCTGGATGAGAAGGTGACAACTGTTGGTGCAATTATTCGGACGTGGAAGAAGTACAACATTACTGTCAATCGACCCGGGCCTGGAGCTCCATGCAAGATATCACCTCGTGGAGTCTCATTGATCATGAGAAAGGCTAAAAATCAAAAATCAAAAAACTACAAGGGAGGAGCTGGGTAATGATCTCAAGGCAGCTGGGACTACAGTCTCCAAAAAAACCATTGGTAATACACTGAGGCGTAATGGTTTAAAATCCTGCAGTGCACGCAACGTTCCTCTGCTCAAGAAGGCTCACGTCCAGGCCCACCTCAAGTTTGTCAATGAACATATTAATGACTCCGAGAGAGACTGGGAGAAGGTGCTGTGGTCAGATGAGACCAAAATTGAGCTCTTTGGCCACAACTCAACTCGACGTGTTTGGAGGAAGCAAAATACAAAATATGACCCTAAGAACACCATCCCCACCGTCAAGCATGGTGGTGGAAGTGTTATGTTTTGGGGATGTTTTTCTTCTAAGGGCACAGACCAACTTCACCGCATCGACGGGAAGATGAACGAGGCCATGTATTGCAAAATCCTGGGTGACAACCTCCTTGATTCAGCCAGGGCACTGAAAATAGGTCGTGGATGGGTCTTCCAGCATGACAACGACCCAAAACATACAGCCAAGGAAACAAAGGAGTGGCTCCATAAGAAGCATATCAAGGTCATGGAATGGCCTAGCCAGTCTCCTGACCTCAATCCCTTAGAAAATCTAAGGAGAGAGCTGAAGCTTCGCATTTCCAGATGCATGCCTAAAAACCTTAAGGATTTGGAGATGATCTGCAGAGAGGAGTGGGCCAAAATTACTCCTGAAGTGTGTGCAAACCTTATGAAAAACTATAAGAAAAGTCTGACTGCTGTGCTTGTCAACAAGGATTTTGCCACCAAGTATTAAATGGTGTTTTACTAGGGGGTCAAATACTTATTTCCTCCAATCAAATTCAAATACATTTTTATTTCTCATTTCATGTAATTATCTCAGTTTTTCTTTTGATGTTCTATGTGTCACTGTTAAAATAAAGCTGGCATAAAATTATGAGACGTTTCATTTACTTTTTTGTATGAAAACATTTGAAGTCAGTGGGGGATCAAATACTTATTTCCTCCACTGTAAATTATAATAACTTATCACTGCTATGGGTTACTGCTCTTCTGCATACCTTGGTTGTAACAAGTGGTTATTTGTGTTACTGTTGCCTTTCTATCAGCTTGAACCAGTCTGGCGATTCTCCACTGACCTCGAAATTTTGCAAGAGAATTGCCGCTCATTGGATATTTTCTCTTCTTCAGGCAATTCTAAACCCCAGAGATGGCTATGTGTGAAATCCCCGTAGATCAGCAGTTTCTGAAATACTCAGACCAGCCTGTCTAGCACCAACAACCATGCCATGTTCACAGTCACTTAATGTAAATCACCTTTCTTCCACATTCTGAAGCTTGGTTTAAACTTCAGCAGGTTATCTACGTGCCTATAAATGCCTTGAGTTTCTGCCATGTGACTGGCTAATTCATATTGCATTAATGAGCAAGTTAAACAGGGAGTACATAATGAGGTGGCGGTGAGGTGTGTGTGTTGTGTGTGTGTGTGTGTGTGTATGTTTCCTATATATATATATATATATATATATATATATATATATATATATATATATATATATTAATCAAAAATCGTTTTCACCATGCGTAACCAATATTTGTTGGTTATTAATTTTTTTCCTCTATTAATAGGTCATGGGTGAATATAAGACATATTAGGAGATTCAATTGTATCACATTATAAAAATAAGACTGAGAAAAGTGTTTTAAAGATCTATTTTGGGTTGCGTTCATGCTCTTCTAGAAGGCCACTGACCTGTGTCTGGCACAGAAAGGGGAGAGCCAGCTTTCACATACGGGGCCCAGCGAGGAGTGCCAGCATGGGGGTAATTAAAACAAACTAGCAGTGCTTTCTCAGGTCCAGCCCCAAACAAATGCCAGCTCGTCCATCTCTCCTGCACATCTTGCGGGGGAGAAGAACACCGCTGTCAGGAGACACCAGGAACGAGAAAGGACATTTAGGCTTGAAGACTGAAAACAAAAACTCTCGGAATCACAGGAACGTGACCGAACCTCTGAGCCATGAGAAGCAACATAACCTCCCCTTATGCTCATCAGCCATCTTTATTTGCTTTAGCTCTAAGAGTATGGCCACTTTCTCGCCTTGGTACTGTTTGTTCATTCTTCTATTTTGCCATTAATCTTCTTGATGTGTCCTGCAGAGGACAAATCCCAGCTGTTGTGTCAGCAAAAGGCCTGAGGGTGCAAAAACACCTCTTAAATACACACATACAAGCAACAATAATGCACCAGGATGGTTGGCATGCACGGAAGAGGCGAGCTGGTGGAAGGCCTGGCAGACAAGCTGTCAAAACTAGTTTGGCATGGGTGCACTGAAGACATTAACATATTGTCCAGGTTCATCACGGAGAGCCACATTTGAACGCACACTGCACATTCAGCAAAGTCGGCGACTCACAATCTGTACATACAGCCACAGGGGACAGCTGGTGAACTCGACTTCGAGTGCTCAGTTACACTGGAGGTTTAAAAGTGTAGTAGGAAGATTTTCACTGCTAATGTAAAAATATCCTAGAGTAGCAATTCTTTTTTCAGAAAATAATACTAGCTGATCCTAGCAAAACATTTCATATATTAATTACCCTGCTAAAATCAGCTTTATCAGCAAGACCATGTGAGTTCTCCAGCCAAACCAGCAGCAGACCAGCACTAACCAGTTTTAACAAATTTGGAACAACATGGAACACGGTCTTGCTGGTATACCAGCATCCAAATACATGTGCTTTTTTCAGCTGGGTATGATCTGTACTACGGTGAACTCACCAGCAGAAACATCAAAAACTTTTAATAAGAATTAACATTTATGAAATACACCTCTCTCACTTGCTAGACACAGTGACAAACCCTCCAAGTAGCAATTAAAGCTACATTTTCAACTAGCGAGGTGCTAGGATCACTAGTTTTAATCAACTAGCAAGAACTGGATTCATGCAACTTTTTTACTTACTTTACATTATGTATGTTTAAAAATCATTGTGTTTTTCAGTGTTGGACAAGCTACTAAGATACAGGTTACAAAAAATGTTTCTCAGCTACAATACAATCTGCATAGCAAAATTAGCTTAGCAATTAACCACATGGATGCCCATTGCTGTTTGCTCTTTCATTAATGTGTAGTGAATACATTTTAAAGCACATTGCAAAAATTCAACATAAAATTTGTGTATGCAAAAGTTTAAATACCTTTTTCAGATCAACTAAAGAAAAAGAAAATCACAAACAGGATGTCATTAATATCTCCATAATTTCTCCTAGATAGCAGTGAGATCAAATAGAAAGAAAAATTTATTTACTTAAGTCTCATCTTTCTCAGGTTTTTCTCACAAGCAAAGTTACTCTAGTAATCTTATATAGGGGCGTAGCACCTCTCTCTCCACCCACAACTAACTAACTAGCCCTAGAAAAGGACATTAGTACAGCATTTGGGACACTTCAATCTCACCTGTTTTCTGAAAGAAATGGGTCAGAAACGCCCTCTTCTTTTTCTCTGTCTCCACTCCTTGCATTTTTAAATCCCAATTTCAATTTCATTTTAGCCAGGTCATTTTAACCACTAATCAACCATATTGAAATTTGATCAATTAAAACAGATCTGTGTGCAGGAGGGTCAAACCACTTGTGCTTTTGAGGCAGGGGGTGGAGGGATAAAGTAAAGAACACAATAGTCAGATAAACAGAACTTACAAAGACTATACATATATAAATAAATGTGCAGTCTAGTATTATTTATTTCTATAATAACAGAGAGTATGAAAATTACGAACCAAAATAAATTTGTTTCCAAAGCTGTTGGAGGGACTGTGGACTGTGGTAGCCTAGCGGTTAAGGTATTGGACTATGGACCAAAAGGTCCAGGGTTCAAAACCCATCTCTGCCAAGCTGCCACTGTTGGGTCCTTGAGCAAGGCCCTTAACTCACAATTGCTTGGATTGTAAGATTGTATCAATTGTAAGTCGCTCTGGATAAGGGCGTCTGCTAAATGCTGTAAATGTAAATGTAAATGGAGGGGCCCCCCAACCAAGCAGGGCCCAGTGTAGGCAGGTCCACCATTACCCCCTGTCCGACACCCTTGACCTTATATGTCTCCCCTTAAAAAAAGTCTCACACTGTGCTCATATTGGCCAACTGGATTCATATCTGAATTCTATATTTATCTGCTTCTGAGAAACAATTGTGCTCTCTAAATGAACTCGAACCTTTCTCGCCCATATCAGCAGCTTGTGTTAATGTGAAGTACTATTATACTAACTATAATGTGTCCAATGTTTTAGGGTTCTGCACCCAAATTGTATTCCCATAAAATGGTTTCTTATTCAGAACTTAACTGGATTCCCATTACTGTATAGTTTCAAATTTTACCTGTAGCATGTCTTCAGTCATGACACAACCAACATGTTAAGTTTTATACATCTTGATCTAATAAAATATATTCATGATGAAACTTTGGCAGCTCTTGTGGCTTAGAGGTCAGTGCCAGTTGCTGGAAACAACAGTTCCTGGGATCCGGGGTTCAAAGTCCAGACTGGACTTGCAATAAATGAACGTCTCCAGCCTCCATTTCGTCTCCTATAATGTTCTATATACAATATTTATGCCTCCTTTTTGTCTAGATCTATTTCTCCTCAGGGATTTTAAGAGAATTGTCTGTGACTAAGTTGATAAATGAATGAAATGTAAATGAGAATCACCATGAATTCTGAGGTATGAAAGAGCAAACATGGAGCATTAACATTTTGATGTGTGGTTGTGGGTCTTAAATCTTGTGGGGTCTGGTGAGACTTAAATCCAGTTGGTATGATTAGATTTCTTGATTTCAGATTTGCACATTTACTCTCTCTCTCTCTCTCTCTCTGTCTCACACACACACACACACGTACACATGCACACACGTGCAGGCACACACACACTGTTCCAGCTTGAGGAACTCTTCATTTTATTCACCAGTTCCTCTTTGTGTGAGAGCAGAGAGATGGATTGGTAGAATAGAGTTGTTAGAAGCATAGTGATGTCCAAGACTTCAGGGCAATGCTTTAATAGGGCTGCTACTGGTTAAGACCATATTCTATGCCCAGTTTCTGATCTCCCTCAACCACATTACTGCCTCCAGTCTAAACAAACATGCCACGTACTAAAGCCCGGGACCTGCTCAAAAATATAGTTCTTCCATTTTTAAAAGAACCACGTACTTGTCATTCTCGAGACCACAGCTGTGCCACTTGTCCTCTTATGCTATGAACACAAATAAGAAACGTGAGATGTTTTTCGTTTCTTATATGAAAACCCTTTTTATAGCTGCATTATGACCCTGTCATAATGTTTCTGGAAAAAAAAAAAGTTTAACTTGTGACAAAAGATGCTAACTCTGGAACGTCAACAAGGCAATAAAAGTTTAGGCCAGAGAAAGTACATTAAAAAGTTTACTGTATATTTTCCCTGCTCAAATATTCTCAACATTTCCTCAAACTTGAGTTATGGTGCCAAAATAAAAACTTATGTGGCCAATTCTAAATAAAAAGAGAATCTGAAATAGTTTTATGGGCCATCTGGAAAAAATTTATGTGTTTTCCACATACTGAAAAACTCACAAAACAAACTCATTTCTTGCTAAGTGCTTAAACAGAAAAATTTTACCTGCTTGTTAACAAGAAAAAAATCACAATGCTACTGGTTTCATTGAAAAGACGTGAGATGAGAGAAAACATAGGGTTATAACTACTGTGTGTCATATCAATACACAGTATGTTAACACAGAGAATTCTCAGGTATTTTATGTTGAGTAATTACTGAAGACAAACAGAGGTTCCCTGGGGAAAAAAAGCACAGTTGGGTTTGGTTGCTGCAGCTTTCCTGTCAATGACATTGAAGACCAGAGGAGACTTCAGTCCCCAATAAAGACACGCAGTAGCCCCAGCTCCATGACTACAGCCTCAGGGGGTGTTTCACTGAAAATGTCATGGAACGGTGGGGCAGTTTTTCACAAAAGAACAATTAAAGTAGTTAAACACACTACATTCACTATTTAGTGCCTCTGCAGCTCCACACAATAGAGGAAAAGGAATCAGTCAGCCATCTCAATATTTAATGGAGACATTGAGAAGTCTAGACTATTTAAGCGATGCGTCCAGTCGGTGTGTCAGTGCAGACAGTTTATGATCTGAAACTGATGCTTACAATAACAAATACATTTGCAATCTACAGTCGTATGAAAAAGTTTGGGCACCCCTGATAATTTTCATGATTTTAGTTTATAAATCATTGGTTGTTCAGATCAGCAACTTGAGTTAAATATATCATATAGCAGATGACCACAGTGATATTTGAGAAGTGGAAATGAGGTTATAGGTTTTTACAGAAAGTGTGCAGTAATTTTCAAACAAAATTAGGGCAAGTGCATACAATTTGGGCACCCCAACAGAAAAAGACATCAATATTTAGAAGATCCTCCTTTTGTAGAAATAACAGCCGCTAAACGCTTCCTACAGCTTCCAGTCTGGATTCTGGTTGAAGGTGCTTTCGACCATTCTTCTTTAGAAACATCTCCAGTTCAGTCAGGTTTGATGGTTTCCGAGAATGGACAGCCCACATTTTCAGTAATATTCATGTCTGGGGACTGAGATGGCCATTCCAGAACGTTGTACTGGTTCCTCTGCATGAATGCTTTAGTAGATTTTGAGCAGGGTTTGGGGTCGTTGGCCTCGGTGCAACTTTGTCACTGATTCTTGAACATTGTTCTCAAGAATCTGGAGATATTAACTGGAATCCATGCGACCCTCAACTTTAACAAGATTCCTAGTACCTGCACTGGCCACACAGTCCCACAGCATGATGGAACCGCCACCAAATTTTACGGTGGGTAGCAAGTGTTTGTCTGGGATGCTTGCGTGCTTTTTCCGCTCCTTGTTATGCCAAATAACTCAATTTTAGTTGCATAAGTACAAAGCCTGATTCCAAAAGAAGCAGGATGTCCCAAATGTCGCGTGTAGCACACCTCAACGTGACTATGTTTTGCGGCGGCGTGTCTGCAGAAAAGGCTTCTTCTGCATTACTCTCTCATTACAGCCTCTCCTTGGTGCAAAGTGCCGCTGGTATAATTGAACGCTGAACAGTGACACCATTCGCAGCAAGTGAGGTTGTAGGGCTTTGGGAGGTGTTGTGGCTTCTAGACTATGATGTTCTCACCATCCTTCGCCTCTGCTATCTGAGATTTTTCTTGGTCTGCACTCTCGGGAGTTTCTTAAATAGAACGGGCTGTGGTCTTCCACTGCCTCACTAAATTCTCCACAGTGGAAATGGACAGCATGAAATCTCGAGGAGAGCTGTTCCCTTTCCCTGAAACCATGATGTTGAAAACCTTTGTTTCATGCCATTTAAGAGTTGTTTTGAAGCTCCCAAGTTGCCACTCTTCAGAGCAGATGCAAAGAGGGGAGGAAAAACTTCCAAATTGGCCCACCTTAAAGCATTTCTCATAGTTGGATTCACTTGTGTTGTAGATCAAGGTCAATGAGCTACAAAACAAATTTTGTGGTAAAATTAATTAGTGCTAAAGGTATTCAAATGACAAGGGTGCCCAAATTTATGCACAGCCTATTTTGTTGAATAATTATGCACACTTTTGTTAAAAAACCTATAAAACTTAATTTCACTTCTCAAATATCACGGTGTTCATCTGCTATATGATATATTTACCTGAAATTGCTGAGCTGGACAACCAATGATTTATAAAGAAAAATCATGAAAATTATCAGGGGTGCCCAAACTTTTTCATACGACTGTATAGAAATACACCATACAATCCAGAACAGTTAAGGTTCATTATAACGTATTAGATCTATATCTCGCAAACCTGGTGAAGAATAGCAGCAGTCATTAATAAACATTGGTGTTGTCAAACTAAATGAACATGTAGTAGATTTACCAATCTGAAAACAATCTAAAATATAGGCAAACAGTGCAAACTGTACAGTTTATGTCAGATTTTAAGATTGATTTTAAATCTGAGTTCAGTTTGTTCATATTTCATGTTTATAGAGCGTGTCCTTTATCAAGTAAATGGACATCAGGTCTGGTGTGAGTGGCAATAAGTGCCTGGGAGTTTTGCCAACATGACAGCTGAGATCCTGATAAAGGGGGCACTTGCCAAGAAGAGAGGACAAGGTCAGAGGGTAAAGATTCAAGACAGATAAACAAAAATCTCAATGCCATTAAAACCACCTGTATCTACGATGTATATTATAAACTCTTCAGCTAAAACAACTAAGAGCCACGTACTGTATATGTCCTAGACAATCAGAGCAGGGTTTGGATGAGTTTCTACTAACATCTGAGATACATATTTTTCAAAAAGCATTTGGAAGCCATAAAACCAACACTACAGATCAAAAACCAAAAATCATGAAACAAAGCACTGTGTAAAATGCTTTGATATTGGATAGAAACTGGACTGAGTTGAATTCATGGGACAGGATTTATATTGGAATGTTTATCTCTACCTTCTGCTCCTGTTCTTGCATTCAAATGTTGAAATCTGTAGTATGAGAGGAAAATGAATTTTAATGATGGTTTTAACCCCTGTAAGTTTAATTTCGCTTTTTGTGTATGTTATTCGAAGGTGTGCCAGTGACCATGATTCATGTGAATGATCTTTAATTTCAAAGGATTAAAATCAAAGAATTATACAATTATATGTATTTAATCAGAACCAATTTTGGTTTGGACTTTAAGTCCATGACCTTTGTGAATGTTGTAATCTGAAGCAGCCTAATAAGCATGTCCAATGTAAATTATGGGGTGCTGAAAAATTTTATTCATCTTGAGTAACTGCTTTAGCTTGGTGTGGGTCACAGTGGGTCTGGAACACTGAAAACAAGGCAGGAACAAACCCGAGTGGAATTCCATAGCCAATCCATGATGTTTTTGGGAAATGAGAGGAAACCATGGTGGTCACACTTTGAACATGCCAAGCGTTGCTGTATCTTCACTGTGATAATGTTTTAAATTACTATAAGTATCAGACATCTCCAGACTATTCTTCTGTTGATTGGACACACAACTGGCAATGGTTTTGTTTAGCACGGTAAGTATTTACATAGACAGTATGTAAATACAAAACCTTGCACAGTCTTGCTGTTGTAAGTGAGTTCTAGGTTGGTATCTTTTTAAGGCTTCCTTGATTATCCTTTGGATTGATTGCCTGTTTAATACTCTTTGTATAGAAGACCTATGCCTGATATTAACATTCTGCCTTTTGTCTATTGATTTGGTTACTCTGCCCTGACGTGTGCTGAATAAACTACACATATATTCATTGACTAACAATGTCCAATCATTGTCTCAGCATCTTACCCAGTGGTGTTCTGGTTTTTGTCCATACATGAGCCAAGCCAATAATTCCCCAGTAAATTGTATTGGGTCTCAACTCACTAAATAAGCATGTACGTCCAATTTTTTTCTCTGGGTTCTTTCACACATCGCCCATACACTGACAATTACCCATAAATACCCAGATGAACGCATTTGAAAGAGTCTCTAAAGAGTTAGCTCTTATCCTGTAAGAATGTTCAGCTACTGTCTGGCTTGTGAAAGATACCAACATAAGCCCTCAACCTCCTCTTTTTTTTATTCCAAAATTGCAGCAAATCTCATACCAGCATGAATGTGTCAGTGACTGTCCATTTGGAGATAGGTGCTGCCTTGCCAAATATCTGCATGTCTTCATCACCGCTGGTCTCCACTGGCAAGACTGCCAGGTCGTGGTTCCAGTGAGTTGCAAAGACGTTTGCAATAAACAAACACAAAAACATTGCAGGGCTGCGGGTTGGGGCAGCTGTTCAAGGGTAGCTGATGCAACAGTAATGGTTACCAAGTCCTTTTTCTTAGTCACTCCAATGTGTAGGCCTTCTCCTGGTTGCTGTCTTAGTTGACTTTAGGCTTACTTTCTGTTCACTGTGCTAATGTTAAATATTATAAGGTCCTTATAAGTGTGTTTTGAAGACAGTGTTGACTGGATTTGGATTTATTGGTGCATTTAATTTTGATTTAGTATCAATAGCTAGTTTCAACAGGAACAAGGATACATTACGCGCTTTAACACCAAACTGTTCTAGGGATCTGTTGTTTATATGGCTGCCAGCATAATGGTTTAAACATGGCGGTTCAACTCAGGCACTTGCCTCTGGACCCAACACTATAAACATGTGTCACACTTGTGATACGTTTGTGTGACTACGTTTGGACCAATCACCGCAAACCTACATCACATAGGGTTCCTATGCACTGAGAAAAGACCCTACCATGAAGTAAGTTAGTGCAGTCGCCTCACAGCTCCAGAGATCCCCAGTTTGATCCCGACTTTGGACAATGTCTTTGCAGAGTCCCCGTGTCCGTGTGGGTTTACTCCAGGTACTTCAGTTTCCTCCCACATTCTAAAGACATGCGTTAGGCTAACTGGTTGCTCTAAATTGGCCCAGTATTAACATGTCTGACTAGTATTGATGTAGCCTTGATCCTGTCATGAATAGACATGTAATTGACACTGATGCGATGGTAAATAAATAAAGAAGCAAACACTGATATTAGTCAGACACATTCACACTGGGGCAGTTTTAGAGTGACTTTGGAATGTGGGAAGAAACCTGAGTACCCAAAGTAAACCCACAGCAACAACAGAGGGCATGCATATTCCACACAGATTGAGTCTAATGTTGGGATAGGATCTCTGGAGCTGGTAAATGCTGGTGCCATTGTGCCAACGAAAGACAGTGTTGAAACAGGGAACTAGGTCTTAGCTCTGTAAAATTCCATCTATGTAAGCGATTCAAGAGAACAGTATGAGTCTGAAACAAAGCAGACACAGATTGTGCTCAGAGAAGGAATTTTAGCCAAACAGGCAATCAGTGTTAACAAATTAGCCAGTTAACATTTGTTATGTATTAAACGTTTCTGAGTAGAGGACAAAAACACATATCTCAAGTAACCCTGTACTACGATCAACGCATACCACAGACCAGATCTGATGTCTAAAGAAAGCCAATAGCTTGCTATCTTTAGCTTATTAGCAAATAAAAGTTCAGGTGGACATAGGTACACATTTCATAACCTTGGCTAAAATCTAGCTAACTGGCAAGCAAAAATATTTACAACCCCAAATCTGAAAACGTTGGGACAGTATTGAAAATGCAAATAAAAAAATATATGTAGTGTTCCTTACATTTCCATTGACTTTTATTTCATAGCAGACTTTATGAACCTGGTATGAACCCAAGGTATTTCAGTTTTTCTAGTCTCTTGAAGGCAGCATATGTTGCTCTAAAATCTCAGTGTACTTTTCTACATTAATGCTGCCATCACAGAACTGAAAATGACCTTTGCCATGGACACTGACCCCACCCCATACCATGTCAGACCCTGGCTTTTGGACTTGTTGCTGAATGGTCCTTTTTGTGTTTGGTCTGGAGCACACAATGTCCATTTATTCCAAAAAATGATCTGGAATACTGATTTCTCTGGCCACAATACATGTTTCCACTGTGGGATGCTCCATCCCAGATTGCCTCTGATCCCAGAGAAGTCGACTCCGCTTCTGGACATGGTAAAAATAATGCTTCTTTTTTGCACAGTAAAGTTTTAAGTGGAATTTGTGAATGTAACTTTGTATTGTAGTGCTTGATAAAGGTATGATAAGGTAATCCCTTGCCCATGTGGTTCTACCAGATATTGATGAATGACGGTTCTTGATGCAGTGCCGTCTGAGGGATTGGAGATCACGCCTGTTCAGTTTACGCTTGTGCTATTGCCCTTTAGGCACTGAGTTGTTTAATGATATTTTGCACTGTAGATGGAGAAATATGTAAATCCCTTTCAATCTTTCTTTGAGGAACATTGCTTTTAAACATTTCAATCATTTTATCATGAATTTGTGGATAAACTGGAGATCCTCTGACCATCTTTGCTTCTCAAAGACTCGTCTTCAAAGCCTCGTCTTCTCAAAGGCCTTTTGTGGATACTACTTTTGTACCAAATCATGATTATAATCACCTGTTGACATGACCTGTTTGAAATCACATCATTATTTAGTGTTTTTTATATCACTAGCCCTAAATTTGTGTGTGTTGCAGTGTTGCAGGCATGAAATGCAGGAATGGATGTTTATTGACAAATGAAATGAAGTTGAACAGAAAAAACATATCTTGGGTTCATACTGTCTCAAATTAAATAAAAATCAAAAGAAATTAAGGAACACTGCATACATTTTCCATACTGTCCCAACTTTTTCAGATTTGGGGTTGTATGTATGACAGTGGTAGCATAGTAATAAAGGTACTTAACTATTTCCCAGAAAGTTGAAGGTTCAAGCCTCAGTACTACCAAGCTGCCACTGGTGGGGCCTTGATCAAGACCCTTAATCCTCAACTCAACTGCAAATGTCTCTGTGTAATAGTGTCTGCAAATTGCTAAAAATGTGAAACTGTTTTATTGGTTCAAGTAGAATAAGCAAGCACTCAGCTGGCCCAAAGGTTTACAAGTCTAGTACTTTACTGCATGGAACCGGGTTCAGGTCACAGTGGTCCTTTCCTGTCGAGTTAGGCGTCACATGCAGGCATGATTGGCTGGTTCTGAGGGAAGGGAAGGTGCCCTGTGTGACCATGACCAGGAAAAAGTGGAGTTATATCTTGTTTTTAAAAAGGAGAATAAGCAACACAGCACATCCTGTATTACTTTATGTTCCACATTTTGTGGTTTCAGGTATCTGGTTTAATGCTGTCTTCATAACACTGTCACCAATGGCTAGAAATCCTGTCAAGCCTCAGTTTGTTGAGAACTGACAGATAATATAAGTTTAAAAACAACCCTGCCAAGCTCTGATTTAATAACTAAATTAGTGTTTTATACTTTCCAAAATGACTCATAGCAGCACAAGACCACTATATTTGACTGAGTTATGCTACTAATTTGATCTTTTTTATGTAAAAGTCATAAGTTCATATTAGCCATTCTGTTTTCATTTGCCAAGTCTCTGACTCTGTAATATAAATGGTGTGAGGAAACCCTATTGAATTTATAAAAAAAAATAGACATGACCGTGTTTCATTTAATACCATTAACAAATGAATATAGAAATACAGTAATAATACGTTCTGTTAGGTACTCTCACGCAACATAGTATTTAACATCAATTTTAAAAGGGCAACACTGTCCAGATGGTCTGAGCTGATTCATACCTTTATATGCCCAGACTACATGTGCTGGATCTTTTAGTGCAAAGCATTACTGCTAAAATATAGATGACACGATGATAATTTTGTTTATCTGGATTCCAAATAGTTGGTGAG
>JAJAGP010006308.1:0-22968 GCA_025084515.1 Ancistrus triradiatus | reverse complement strand
GAAGACTGCAGTATCTGGTCTACAGGGGTCTTCCTGGTTAAAGGCAAGCTGTATGGGCTGATGGAGGCTCTCAGGATCGCTCAAAAAGTGGCAAGTCAAAGCGTTTATAATTGTTTTGTGTAACATAGGCCAGTGTTTCCCAACCAGATAAGTGTGCCGTGGAAGATCCAATGTCAGCTGATTGGTACTCTAAGCAGTGTAGATAAAGGCAGAACAATGGCTTTCTCTTCCGCTAGAGGGCAGTAAGATAACCGTGTCCAACTAAACTGGCCCAGATTTCACACCAAGTACGTAAATTGAGCAAATTGAGACTAGATTTTCATTGTATTTCAATAAATATACTTTTTGTGAGATTTTTCTTTGGTGGTGTACCTTGTGATTTTTCTAAAAGGTTGGGAAACACTGATATAGGCTCCGCTCACCGGCCACTTTATTAGGTAAGCTGGTTCAACTGCTTGTTGACTGGCTCATAACTAATCAGCCAATCACACGGCAGCAACTCGATGCATTTCGGAATGTAGACATGGTCAAGACGACCTGCTGAATTTGAAACCGAGCATCAGAATGGGAAAGAAAGGTGGTTTAAGTGACTTTGAACCTGTTGTGGTTGTTTCTGCTAGGCGGGCTGGTGTGAGTATTTCAGAAACTGCGGATCTACTGGGATTTTCACCCATAGTCATTGCTAGGGTTTGCAGAGAGTGCTCAGAAAAAGAGGAAACATTAAGTGAGTGGCAGTTCTCTGGGCATAATGCCTTGATGATGCCAGAGGAGACTTGTTCGAACTGATAGAATGGTAACTCAAATAAACACCTGTGACAGCCAAGTTTTTCAGACGAGCATCACTGAACGCAGACCATGCTGAACCTGTGGTAGCCTAGTGGTTAAGGTACTGGACTCTGGACCAGAAGGTAAAGAAGGTCCAGGGTTCAAATCCCACCTCTGCCAACTGTTGGGTCCTTGAGCAAGACCCTTAACCCACAATTACTTGGATTGTAAGACCGTTCCAATTGTAAGTCGCTCTGGTTAAGGGCATCTGCTAAATGCTGTAAATGTAACCTTGAAGCAGGTGCACTACAGCTGCAGAAGACCAAGGTGTGGGAGATATTTTCTTGCCATACCTTGGCCCACTCAATTCCACTTGAAGTTTAAACACCACAGTCTACCTGGGTATTGTTGCTGACCATGTGCATCCCTTTATGACCACAGTGCGCCGTCTTCTACTTGCCATGTCCCAAAGCTCAGATCATCTCAAAGTGGCTTCTTGAGCATAAGGAGTTCACTGTACCAAATGGGCCTCCACAGTCTCCAGATCATAACCCAACAGAGCACCTTTGGGATGTGGTGGAACAGGAGATTCATGTCATAGATCTGCAACAAATACAAGAAATTTGTTGGAAATTTGTACACACTAAACCAAAAACTGAAGAGTTTTTGTTGATTACAAAAAATTACATTGATACCTCACATGAACTGGACAAAGGAAACCAACCCAGACATGGAGTTAACATGCAGATGCCACAAAGACCCATGTCTTTGGAGCTTTGAAGGACAGCTCTTTTACTACCATTCAAATGTACGTCAGACGTTTTTCCCTCTCAATCCCTGGCCAAGCCCCGTGCTGCTGGTGGTACCATTTGGAGGCGTCTTGATTCCTCTTGCCTGTCCTGCATTTCCTTATTCCCAGACTCTGCTGTTTAAAATCCTCTCACTCACCATTAAGGATAATGTTTAAACACTGTACACACTCTTTCAGTTCCTTTGCTCCCTAAGCTCCAATTGTACGCTTTGTGTTTGTCTCTGTGGCCCAGGCTGACATTAACCTTTTTTTGGTCTACAATTTTGTTTTCTCTTTGCCTGACACTTTGGGACGTGTCTAATTTGTACTGTCTATCACTGTGATCCATGCAGGTGTGCTCTTGTTGCCAACGAACTGGTGCCACCCTGGGATGCTTCTTCAAAGGCTGCCCAAATAAGTACCACTTCCCCTGTGCACTCCATGCTGGTGAGTAACTGACTGCTGTACGGGTTTCCTTTTTCATACCCTCCCTGTCATCGCTAGAATCTAGTAGACATGTGCTGACTGCAGCTTTGAACTGTTATCAACGCTTTTAAAAATTTTTATTGGAATTCTTTATAGCTTACTGTGTTTATTATAAGGCTGTAATTAAAGCAAAAGAGGTTCAAAATACTGAACAACAGGAATCAAGTACTACAAAATAATTTATTCTTAATACTTTTGAAATAATATAGTAAAATACCTTCAAATTGGACATGTCTAGCCAGCACGTATCGTGCTGCTTCTCTTTAGTTGATGTTTAAATTATCGGATTTTACATCGGTATCGGCCACAATAATGTGCTAAAAATCGGTTATCGTATCGGACCAAGATATTCAATATCGGTGCATCCCTAGTTTTAATTTTAAGGCTTTTTACAACATGCTACATTGAACTTGTATCTTCTACACCTTAGAGCTGGATTTCCTTCATTACATTTATGTTTATCTATTTGGTGGATGCTCTTATTCAGAGCAACTACAACTGATACAAAGCGTGGCAGTGCTGGGACTGGAGCCTCAAGCTTAGAGTTAACTGTCAAGTACCTTTACTACTATGTCACCGCTGTCCCACATACTTTGTTTGGCTAGCCACGGACCCGTTAAGAGCCTGACTTAGACTGGACTCACCCAGAGGTGATTGGGGTCCACTGGTGTAACGAGCAGAACCATAAACGAGCAGGCTCGCCTCAGTCTCGACCTCATTTGGACTCGGGGTAGGGTGAACTTGGAAATTGTCATCGACAAATTTGGTATCCAATGCATCCGTCTGAGGTAACATTAATTATAAGCGCTAATTGTAAACTCTAATTGGCTAACAGAAAAACAGATTACCGTATTTTTCGGACCATAAAGCGCACCGGGTTATAAGACACAATATCAACGATCGACTGCTAACGGGTATATTTTCTTACATAAAGCGCACCGGGTTATAAGACGCATGAAATGAAACAAAACTCTTAAGTTCCGTCGGAAGCTCAGTTTGGTCTTTACCTGGCTCAGGGCGTCTTCTTGCTTCCTCCACTTCCGTATCATTGATTCGTTAATGTTGAATTCTCTCGCAGCTGCTCTATGTCCATGTTGTACTGCGTGACTTGATAGCGTTGGGTTGAAAATCCGCTTCCAAAATAAATGAATGAATGCCGTACCCTAATGCTGAAGCACATACCGTATTAATACGCTATGCGTGCAATACGGTGCGACGTAAGCTCGTAAACTTACCAAGGCCGTGCTAAAAACATTTTGAAGATTTAGAGCGCCGTGTACCATCTACAATCGGTTCAGGTCAGAAAGCACAACCAGAATTAATTCATAAAAATTAGAAGCCCGCATTTTAAAGGCGCACTGTCGATTTTGAGAAAGTTAAAAGGATTTTAAGGCCGACTTATGGTCCGAAAAAATTACAGTACTGCTTTTCCGTTCAGTAATCCAATCAGTGAAAAAAACATGCTTTATGTTGAAAAGTCTGACGTTAAGGTTACCAGTGGCATTTTCGGCTGCTCGCTTTATTGTTCATTTTCCATAATAAAAAATGGATATAATGGATATTGTTGGCTGTATTCATTTACATTTACAGCATTTAGCAGACGCCCTTATCCAGAGCGACGTACAATGGGTACAATCTTACAATCCAAGCAATTGTGGGTTAAGGGTCTTGCTCAAGGACCCAACAGTGGCAGCTTGGCAGATGTGGGATTTGAACCCTGGACCTTCTGGTCCAGAGTCCAGTGCCTTAAGCGCTAGGCTACCACAGTCGATTTTATGTGGTGACTTCTGATTAAGATTGAGAGAAGGGAAACAGAATCACCACCATCATTTGCTTCTAGAAATTGCATTGCAATACTTTGACTAAGACTGTAATATAACATTAATTAATAATTAGTAGCTAATATATTACATAATGAATAGGCTATTTATGTAATTTTGTATTTTACAGAATATATGATGAAATAATCTTTATTACTATGCAGTGGTGCTGGAAAGTTTGTGAACCCTTTAGAATTTTTTGTATTTCTGCAAAATTGGAATAATATTGGATCATTTTCCTCAATAAATAAATGACCAAGTTTAATATTTTTGTCTCATTTGTTTAACTGGGTTCTCTTTATCTACTTTTAGGACTTCTCTGATAATCTGATGATGTTTTAGGTCATATTTATGCAGAAATATAGAAAATTCTAAAGGGTTCGCACACTTCATTTCCCCTTTTTATTCTTGTATTATGAAGAAAAAAAAAATTCATCTGGTCTCGGCCACTGTCGGTCTCTGGCTCGACTACTAAAAGTCTTGGTCTTTACTACAACACTAGGTTCCCCATTAGAGCCTGGTTCTTCTCAAAGTTCTTTGCTCCTTGCTGTACTCAACAATACAAAGCTGCTTTGAGACTCAGACTCTCACCACAGCCAAGGAAATTCTTAGTTTCTTTTTGGCTAAGAGGAATCATTTATTTTCTTGTGTCAGGACAATCAGTGAAACGTAATCACAGCTATTAATCAGTTCTTTCATACTATGCATGATGTAGGAATGTAGCCGTGACATTGAGTGTTAATAACTGGGTGGACTAGGCTTATGTATAGCTCATTACAAATAAGATCATACAAAGATAGCATAGCCTACAGCGCAGCGGAGTGTCAGAAGAATACAGCAGAATCTGAGACGGAATAATTACTTCTGCATGTGTATGTCGTATACAGCTGTAATGGGAACGGAGTCCTAATTACGGTCTGCTGTAGAGTTTGTTGATATGCTCATTATGTTAATCCTAACTTACAGACACACCTTGAGCCAGCAAAGGGCATAAGTCGAGAGCAGAGTATGAAAGCACTGTAGGACTGGTTTGCTATGTATAAATCAAGCCTGATCTTGGACTACACTGTGATCTGTTGTGCTTCACCGCGGTTAAATCTGGGATTAGACCTACTCTTGGTGTGGGAAACTGATTTTTTTGGTTTTTAGCCAAGTGTTTTTAGTCATCAAGGAAATTCTCTCATTTTTATCCATAGTAAAGAGTTTCGGTCCTGGGAGAGGAAGCCTTTTCTTTCCTGAACTGAGGCAGCATGTTGGTACTTGCTGATTGTTGGTGATGTTGATGAAGTGTGTTATCCATGTGGATGGTCCTGCTGGTCTTGTCTGTACCTTTTCCTCATGTTTAACGGTGTTTAACAACAGTCATGCTGTGTGTTTGCAGAATGTGTGCTTAATGAAGAAAACTTTACTATAAGATGCCCAAAGCACAAGGTAACCATCATAAAATCATACATACATGTCAAGAGCTTTGGTTATTTTTATTTTATTATTTCAGGGGTAAAATAGATTGTCGTGACATTTGTTAGTTGCCAATTGGACAGTCCTAGCACATGGTAGTTTTTCACACATTTCTCTCTCTCTCATGTCACCCATCTAGAATAAAGTCAGCATAACCACACTGCAAAACAGATGACTGCCATCAAAGGTAAATACTGTACGTTTTTTTTCTTAAAACATTTAGTTTTGTCAGTACAGTGTGGGGGGTTCTCTTTAAAATCAAAATAAGTTTCTACCAGTTACTCGGAGGACCTTCCCATATGTTGCATAGAGTTGTGTTTTGTTGAACGTCTGAACTAGGAAAGGGGCAACATACTGGTATGATGATATCCTGCATGTAAGATGAGATGGCCTTTTATTATCCCACAGGGGGAAATGATCTTGTTACGGCACCAAGAAGGAAGAAACCGAATAAATACAAGTATACACACACTTTAAAAGTTAGGTGGCATGGGAACACATCCTCCATGTTGGAGTATCTGAAGAACAAACATGTCGGAATTATTTAGCTATACTGATTTAGTTCTGTTCAGTTTTATTGCTGCTAGTTTGCATAGCATTTCAAAAGTTTGCACAGTTTTAAATTGACAGGGAAAGTTCATTAACTCAGTGAATTTTTGCATAAGGTATTCGTCTTTGTTGTCTTCATTGTTAGTTAACAAGTGCATGAAACGACCTCAAGCTAAGTGTAATGCAGGCTGATGGCTACACACGAGTTATTTACATTTACAGCATTTAGCAGACACCCTTATCCAGAGCGACTTACAATTGATACAGTCTTACAATCCAAGCAATTGTGGCCTAAGGGTCTTGCTCAAGGACCCAACAGTGGCAGCTTGGCAGAGGTGGGATTTGAACCCTGGACCTTCTGGTCCATAGTCCAGTACCTTAACCACTAGGCTACCACAGTCCCATTATTATTTGGTAATTTAGCGATTCATAATCTGAATAACCGATTATTCGTTTCAATAATCGACAGATTTTTTTTTGACAAAATAGTCGTTTGTTGCAGCCCTGATAGTTGGGCCAGATATTGTGTGCACTGTGACATAATATGGGTTATAAATAAATAAATAAATTGCAGACGCCCTTATGCAGAGCGACTTACAACTAATACAATCTTAGCAATTACAACTGTTACAATCCAAGCAATTGTGGGTTAAGGGCCTTGCTCAAGGACCCAACTGTGGGAGCTTGGCGGATGTGGGATTTGAACCCTGGACCTTCTGGTCCAGAGTCCAGTACCTTAACCGCTAGGCTACCACAGTCCACAGGGTTACATTTGCGTTATACTATAATATTATATGGCAGTTATTTATTTGGCCATTGCTTTGATTCACAATTGATACAATCCTACATGATGCAGTCTTTCTCACCAAACAGTTCTAGGGACTAATTTGGGAGGAACCTACCCCCGTGGAGCTTCCCTGAGAACTACAGTACTCCTCAGTTACCACCCAGGGGCATTGTGTTGGTTTGCATTCGCACCTCGCCGACAAGTGTAAGGCTGTCTGCATGCTTCCTGTTGTGATTTTTTGGTTGCGCCATACTTAACTCCCGAGGTCTTCCTCCCCCCCCCTTTCCTATACCACTCCACTGTTCTGCGTGCATATAGGACTCCACACACCTCTCACAAGCCTGAACTTCACGGTCGCGTCCATTGTCTGCCCCTTTTTTGTTGGTTTATTCAATGTACTCTTGGTCTGGAACGTCGCACATATTCCAGTCACTCGGGGTGCTGAGGAAAGACCCTAGCTTGAAGTAGGAGCTAAAAAACATCCCTATACACGACGTTCTAAGAATTACAGTTGTTCCCAAGTTTCTGTGGTGCAAACACGTGACAAAGGGGACAGGGTTCTCTATGAACTATGAAAAAGTTGTGTGAAAGCGCTTTAAATAATTGAGGTTAAGGACCTTGCTCAATACCAGCTTGGCAGTGCTGATTTTTATCCTTCAACCTACTGGTTAACAGTCCAGTAGCTGAACCTTTGAGCCATGCTTGCCTATACACACATTTCCTGGTAGAGAAAATGGTCACTAGGAGTGTTTGCATGAACGTCACCAGTTAAATAGGGTGCTAGAAGAAATAGTTTTAGCACTGTGTGTAAGTGAGCCCAATGTGCTTGGCGAAAGACAGCTTATTCCACAATTACAAGCCTTTACAAGCTATTTTCTCATGTTGGAAACACACAGGGAGCATGAGTGTGCGCCAACAAAAATAACTGTCAGGAGACAAGCAACATGGAGAGAAGTTACAAACACAGTAAGCAGACAAATGAATGTGGAGGCAAGTGAAAATCACAAAATAAGAAAACTTGTGTAACAGGATGTTCAGTGCTTAATAGTAACAGCACTATAAAGCGCTACACTTATTGTGTTTGCAACTTATTTGCAACTTAAAAATAAACCCATCCAGCCTTCAGGGTCTCAGCAGATGCACTGTAGTATTTTAATTTGTGAGCAGAATGCAGTATGAGCATTGGGGTTGGTACTGAAAGCGTCTCAGTACTACTGAGTATTGAAAAGTTAAAAAATATCAGCGCTTATCTCAATGCTTTGACTTTTAATCATTTAGGGATTCCCTTCTACCAGAGTCTTAGAACTATAAAGTCTTACAATCCCAGCAATTGTGGGTTATGGGCCTTGTCAAGGACCCAACAGTAGCAGCTTGGCAGAGGTGGGATTTGAAACGAATCCACAGTCCAGTACCTTGCCATACGCTATCACAGTCCTCACAGGTCCCCTCAGTATGACTGGTATAAAGTTAAGCAAGGAAAAATACCACATGGAAGGATCATTAGGACTACAGAAAAGCAATTATGAAAACCTACAGCCATGTCGTAAACTGCCCTTGACGACAGAAGTGGGCAAAACGTTGAAGGTGTTCTAAATACATCATTAAAGTAACAGATCGCAGTTATGGTCCATTAAGGCCTTTTCACACCCAGATTTTTACAAAGTATTGAGGTTGAACCTTTTGTTATTGACCAGGATAACCTTATTTCCACCACAATTTACCAATTAAATTCTTTTAAAAATCCTACATGTGGATTTCCTGAATTTTTCTCTCATTTTGCTCTCATAGTTGAAGTGTACCCATGATGAAAAATTACAGACCTCTCTCATTCTTTCTAAGTAGGAAGAAACTGGCAAAACAGTGGCTGATAAATACCTTTTTGCCCCACCTGTATTTTGTTGTTTCAAATAAAAATTGGCATTATTGGTATTAAAAAAAAAAATTTGAAAACCGTAACACATTAAAACCCACCTCATGCCAAGCTTGCCTGTTTGGGCCTTGAGCATGGCTTCAATTGCTTGGATTGGAAAAGATTGTATGCAGTTGTAAGTATTCTTGATAAGGGAAGGGATAGGATTGAAACGACTTTGATACGATTCATATCACGATGCGATTATGCCCCGATTACTTTGCACTACAATGCATATTGCAAAATATTTCACAAGGTCAATGAAAATATTAAAAAAACAGCTGAATACAAGTTACGGTGGTACAATCTGAGCCATCTTAATACAATCACAATTGATAAGCAGTGACAAACTAAGTCAAGAACACTGTACTGCAAACATCTACAGGGCGGCAAGATTGTGGTTTACACCCCATTTAAAACACCCTGCTTTTCCTTCCTTTGAAAAAAAAACAATCGATATTTGATATCCAAATCTATTTACAGTGGTGCTTAGTTTGTGAACCCTTTAGAATGTTCTGCATAAATATGACCTAAAAAACATCATCAGATTTCAGAGAAGTTCTAAAAGTAGATAAAGAGAAACCCAGTTTAAACAAATGAGACAAAAATATCATACTGGTCTTATTTATTGAGGAAAATGATCCAATATTACAAATTAGTGAGTGGCAAAAGTATGTGAGTCTTTGCTTTCAGTAATCTGGTGTGACCCCCCTGTGCAGCAATAAAAACTGACAGCTAAAGTTTCCTGTAGCTGTTGATCAGCATGCAACCGGCTTGGAGGAATTTTAGCCCCTTTTCCTCCGTTACGAACAGATTCAGCTCTGGGATGTTGGTGGTTTCCTCACATTAGCTGCTCACTGCAGGTCCTTCCACAACATTTCCATTGGATATAAGTCAGGGACTTTGACTTGGCCATTCCCAAAACAGAACTTTATTCTTCTTTAACATTCTTTGGTTAAGAAACGGCGTGTGTGCTTAGGGTCGTTGTCTTGCGCATGAACCACTTCTCTGAGATTCAGTTCATGGACAGATGCCTGACATTTTCCTTTAGAATTCTATGATATCATTCAGAATTCATTGTTCCATCATGATGGCAAGTTCTCCCGTCCTGCCCAGATGCAGCAAAACAGCCCAAACCATGAGACTACCAAAAACCACCATGTTTCAACAGAGAGATAGGAGGTTCTTATGCTGGAATTGCAGGTTTTCCTTTCTCCAAACATAACGGCTTTTCCTTTTAAACCAAAAAGTTTTTTATTTGGTCTCATCCGTCCACCAAAACATTCTTCCAAAAAATAGCCTTCTGGCTGTCCACAGATCTTAGCAAACTGCAGACGATTTCAGCAATTGTTCTTTTTGGAGAGAAGTGGGCTTTCTCCTTGCAACCCTGCCAGCAAACCATTGTTGTTCAGTGTTCTTCTGATGGTGGGACTCATGAACATTAACATTAGCCACTGTGAGAGAGGCCTTCAGTTGTTAGAAGTTACCCTGGGCTTTCTTTGTGACCCTCACCAAACATGACAAACTTGCTCTCGGAAGTGATCTTTGTGGTCGACCACTCCTGGGGAGGTTAACAAGGTCTTGAATTTCTCATTTGTACAAAATCTGTTGACTGTCTGGATTGGTGAGTCCAAACTCTTTAGAGATGGTTTTTGTAACTTTTTAAAGCCAGATGAGAATCAACAACTATTTTTCTGAGCTCATCTGAAATCCGCCCTTTGTTTGTGGAATGATACACTTCCACATATGTGGTTGTGAAGAGCAGGACTTTGATAAAACAGGGGTTTTGCCACTCACACCTGATTGTCCATCCATTGATGAAAAACACTGACTCAAATTTCACTTTCAAATTAACCTGATAATTCCTAGCGGTCACATTACTTTTTCCACTCACTAATATGTAATATTGGATGATTTCTTTAATAAATTAAATTACCAAGCAAGCATATTTTGTTCCATTTGTTTTTTACTGGGTTGCTCTTTCTTACTTTAGGGCTGTATGAATTATGATGATGTATTAGGTATAGTTTATGCAGATAATATCGGAATTTCTAAAAGGGTTCACCAAACTTTAAGCACCACTGTATGTAACATGAAGTTTTCAGATGTTTGGGTATTCGTGCTCCCCTATAAGAAAACTTGCGCGCAGTTCAGTGCGTAAGCTGACAAAGCAGGTTTTAGCTCCGTTTTACTAGGTGCAGAATTAATGGCATTGAATACTGATCCTGTACAAGCTTCAAGTGGCGCCTTCTGGGAAACATTGAGGCATACTGGCGTTGCCTTCCACGGCATTATTGTGGGTAAGGAACCAGAATATTTATGGTGCCTGGGATTTACTGTCCTCAGTGTGCTGATTTGGGCCATGTTTTTAAATTGATTGTAAATCAGTTGCAAGGCAACAAAATGATTTAATATTTTGTGGCTATAGTAACGTAAACAGCTCGTTCTGAGTGCGCTGTGCTTACAACTTCTCAGACTGCGAGGAGTAAATATTCAGTGCTGGGAATTTGGGGAATAAAATTGAAGGCAAAGTAGTAATGATAGGAGTTCTTAAACATTTAGGTGAACCCACTGCAGGGACCCAGGTTCGAGTCCCGGTGGTGCCTCTTTAGGAAAGGACTTTCCTGCTTAGACTCAAGATCCTAGAGTGACTCTGTGTATCGGACTATATAATGTTTTACATAATTTTATTTGAACTATTACTATAAGACATGTAATTAGATGAATTAGTTTCATTCTTGGATTTATCATCTACGCCGCCCAAGGAGGTTGGGTCCCTTTTTGAGCCTTGTTCCTCCTAAGGTTTCTGCCTCATAACACTTAGGGAGTTTTTCCTTGCCACTGTCGCCCTAGGCTTGCTCAGTTTGGGATGGGCCATAGATATTAGGAGATGATCTAAAATTGTAAAGTTGCTTTGAGACAATGCTCCATTGTAAAAAGAGCTATAGAAATAAATCTGACTTGACTTGACCTTTTGGCTGGGTCAGACGTCACATGCTGATATGTTGGCATGCAGGTATGAAGGTGGGAAGGCCGCGTTTCCCCCAGCACTGCGATTCATACAAGTTTAAGCAACAAGACAAACTTTTCAATTCAAAATGGTGTCGAGAACAAATTCGATGAGTTCCGAGGTACCACTGTATTTGTAAGCATGGTCTGTTGTCTTTATTCACATATGTATCATCGTTATGGGGCTGTAACATTCCATACATGTGTTTTACCTCTGACAGGTGAAGTCCAGAAGATGTTCCTGACCTCCTTATGGCTGTGTTTTTATGTTCAGAGTGAGTGTTTACATAATCCTTTTGGAAATGGACTTATTGAGTGATCTACAATTCCCAACAAGCCTTCTTTACTGCCATGGTCTTTCTGATTATTAGGGATGCTCAGATAGGCCACCTTTTTCAGATAGCGCATGAGTACATGTCTTTTTTTTAGTAAACTTCATAGTGTTGTGCCGTTACATTATGAAACGGTCGACCAGTTATTTTGGTCAGGGCCACTCTGGAGCCCATGCCTGGAATTCACAGGGTGCAGTCGAGCATGCACTCTGAATGGGGCTCTCTTTCAGAGAGGGCCAGTCGTGCCTCTGGGATGCCTGACTTGACAGTTGAGTTTTTAGTGTCGGTTAGGGCATTGTACCTTACAGTGTGAGGTACAATCACCTCTATTGGTTTAGTCACTGAACAGAAAACAGCCATCTGTGTAGCACGGAATCAGCAAAAATTACATCCAAGGCCAACAGCTCACTTTCCAAATCAGTACTTCAAGGAATGCCAGAATTATTAGAACACCTCTAACTGGAAATACACCAAAGTGTAACATTTACCGACTACAACAGCATCCGCAACTTGTTAAATTCCCAGAGTTAGGCGATAATAACTTGTAGAAATATCCCTATGAATCCTGTGTGTGTGAATGAAATGCTAAGCTGACTCAGAAACATGCACTAGCCCACTGTCCCATAGTATCGCTACCAAATAGTGGTAGCAACTTTCCAAACACTTTCAGTATCCATATTTATATTGCACTGATGAATTCCTAATGAGTGCAGAGGGACCATTTTTTATTTTACTGATACTTGCATGTAATGGATTAAGTTCAAAAACAGCTGATGACGCTGGTTGATGTCATTTAAAGACAAAATCTTTGGCTATTGAAGAGCCTGGGACTCCTTCACTCAGTTCTTAAGGGATTTTCTGAAGCTTTCCTCATACAGTTCCAATTTTAGGAATTTACCTTGTTTTTTAATTAGTTTCAGGACCAAACCAGGGATCTCTGGAGTGGTGTGGCAACCACGCCAACATCTTGAGCCCCTACTAAGTTTATGCATTGGTATTTCTAGTTGATTCATTAATGCTTCTAGATTATGCTTTAATACCAAGGAAACAGGCCCAGCTTGTATGTGATTTACATATTTATTGTGCTACCTGTTTGTAGCTGGTCTTCAAAGCAAGTTAGTTTGGTTGCAGAATAACTCTTAGCTGTCAGTGGAAATTATATTGGACTGTAAGTTAGTTCAACTGTTGGATATCCAGCTTAATCCTGACGTGTTTATTTGTTTTCTAACTTTCATCCTGACATCAAACTAATGCTGGACGAGCCATTTGTTCAGGGGGTACTACATGCACTGTGAACGTATTTATTTTAATTTATTTATTTATCGGGAATGGGGAACCTCAGCGTTTGTGCTTTTTGGCACTTTATAAATGCAGGGTATTGCTTCTTCTTATTTGATTCAGGTGTTTTGACCTCGTTGTATCGGTTGCACTTTTATGGCTGTGTTTGGAGGAACTGTTGTCTGCAGGATGCAGAATTTCACCGTATGCCTTGTGACATCTCTACAGGTTTTAATAAATGGTTTTACAAACTTGCCTTTGGTTTGTACTGTGCTGTAATGTTGCCATTCCCTTCAGATTCACCACCACAATCATCCCAAATCTTGTTTTATGGTGTGATTTTTATTTATTATATTTGGTTATTGTTAAACAACAATGACAAATGTAGCATAAAACTGAGCTGTGAGTAGAATATCTGATGAGCAACACCAGACTGTTGTGGAAAAACAGGCCATCAGGAAGCAATCTGGAACTAGCCAGCAAAGTCCCAGACCACGATTCTGTAGAAACCTGTGGGATTATTATTAAAAGATCAAATTAAGCTCCTTAAACTTTATCTGAATTGCACACCCAGTGAGAGGAAGAATGGACTAAGCTGGACACTGCTGCTGATGAGAGCCACGGACTATGTGTTGGGAAAGAACACTTCAGGAACACTGCATGTTGAATGCACACACAGAGCCTGCGGGGTTGCTGTTTGCAGTGTTGGAGAACAGCCCCTCTCACGGCAACTCGTGCCTTGCATTTGACCTACCTATCCCAGCCATAACGCGATATCAGTCCAAGCAGAACCCGGTGGCTACCACTGTGGAGTACGCCACAGATTTAAGCTTGCCCACGCCACGCCACTCTGACACTGCATTGAGTTTTCAGTTTAGAAATTGTGCCTCAGTTCTTTGTAGAAATCCCTTTGTACTGAAGGAAACTGCGTACCAGGTGAGCTACTCCCCATGATTTACCTCCACAGTGGTGCTTGAAGGTTTGCCAACACTATATTGCTGCATACAGTATGTGACCTAAAACATCATCAGATTTTCACACATGTCCTAACAGCAGATAAAGAGGACCATATTAAACAAATGAAACAAGCATATTATACCTGGACATTTATTTATTGAAGAAAATGATCCAATATGAAATATCTGTGAGTGGCAAAAGTATGTGGATCTCTGGGTTTGGCAGTTCATTTGAAGATGAATTTTCAAATCAGGTGTTTTCATTCAGTGGGATTTCAGTTGTGTGCAATAAATCTATAGGTTTAGACAATTTGTTTTTGCAAGTTATTGTAACGTGGGTCTGTGGTGGTGCATGGTTTGAGGCACTAGGTTATGGACCAGAATCAATTTAGATTTCACCTCTGCAAAGTTGCCGCTGTTGAGCGAGGCGCCAAACACACATTGTTCAGATTGTAAGACTGTATCCAGGGGGTGGTTCTGGAGGGGGGCAGCAGGGGCCAGTGACCATAACCTTGCCCCACCCCCCCAATGAGGTGTGAATTAGTCCCCTCAGTGCCCGCCGTCTCCATTGTTTGCTGTGTCATCGCTCTGAAAATTATATGTAGTGACGGTGTTTTGTGGAGTCACCTGTTACATTTCAAGGGCTGCCGTGGCAATTCAAACGCAACCAGGGACTGAAATGCGTGTAGCGCCAAGCTGTGTCAGTCGAGTAGGTACCACGTAGTGGAAAAGAGCTACTGGGTAGAAAATAACTGGCCTCTCCACCATAACCAGTGTCAGTGATTGTATTACTGGCATTGTGGCATCTGCCAAATGTCAAACTGTAGATGAATGTTCATATTCTTATCCAGAATGACTTAGAACTGATACAATCATACGAGGTGTAAATCAAACAAAAGTCTGACTCAAGAGACCAACCTTGGCAGATTTTACAGCACTGGGTCAAAACCTCAACTTTCAGTTGTCCAGTATCTTAACTGCTGCACCTCCAATGTCCAACTTGTAAGACTGTATGACTGATTCAGGTACAAGCAATCGAGGGTTAAGGGCCTCGTTTAAGAGCCCAATATTGGCAGCTTTGGCAGTGCTGTGACTCTTTCGGTCAACACTCTAGTATGGCCACTGAGACACCACTGCCCAGGAGATCAGACTACAGTTTACAAACGGGTGGCCCAATGCGACCTCAAGCTAAACTTGTGTGGGACAGGAGTCCCAAAAATTCCTATTGATCCTTGTGCCATACCAATGAACAATTCAATTCCAATATCGAGCCTCACAGATATGGAGCTTGTCCTTTTAGCATGTGGGTCCAAGTTGAAATCATATAGGAAATCTCATCAGTATGAGGTAGATAAAGATCTGGGGCCATATTCATAAAGATTCTAAAAATCCCTTCAAGTTTAAGCTTAAGAGTGATTCAGACGTGATCTCAGAACAACTCTGAGCAAAGAGAAGACAAAAATGTCGCATTCACTCTCACACACAAGTGCACTCTTAATGGAATTACATAGGGAATTACTATATAGCCTATTATACGCCTTTAAAATGACATAGGCTGTTTCTGTGTATTTTACACTAATCCCACCCATTGCTTTATTTTATTGACAGTGTATTTACAATGCCGGTAATTTTTGTAACAATCTATTGGATAGCCTATTCTGCACGATCTAATCGGTAGAATTTGATTATTTCACTGTTATTCAGTGTTTGGAGAACTTTCTGCTGAGTCCTAAGCCTCCTGACTCCTAACAGTTTTTCACCTTAGGAGATCTTTTGGGGGTTAATATGCTTTATGATCCACTTTTATCTTTAATTTGAGAGGGAAACGCCCACAATTCTAAGATTATTTTTTTAGATTTTCGTCACCAGGACCTACTCTTAGCACTAAATCTTTATGAATATGGCCCGTGTTATTTTAGGTTCTTAAGGCAGAGATCCTTAGAGGTCATCTAAGGGTAAACAAAGGGATTACAGGTGCTTTCTGCTAAATTATTGCACGAATCTGATTTCCTGAAGTTACTTACCATGATTCATCAATCAAGCCACATAGAGTTGTTGGAGAAAGTGCATTAATGGAAGGTTTCCATTTCCACTCCTCAGTCCTTGGATGACCGGGCTATTTGGAGGGTCAGAACCTGAGCTGTGTTGCATTTTCCACATAGCAAACTGCAGGAGGATTCCCCTGACATGTGTCGGCTGCTGTAAATGTGTTATTTCAGGTGCTGTTTATCTGCTGCCACTCTTCATCACAGTCCACACAGCAGTGCAGCACCTGCCTCTGCCTGGAGGCATTCCAGTACACACTTAGCCTGTGTCTGTGTGTGAGAGCGATTTATTACACATCATAATGTGCTGATAGCACACTGATAGACAAGGAACTCAGTACAGACAACCCGAGCCAGATTTACGCTCTAGAGATTAATGCTCATTGTGTGTGAAGTTTTTCTCTGATAACCTGAAAAAAATGTTAAAAACATAGAAAGTACATGGTTTGAACTTAATACTTCAGCAAAGAAAAAACAGCAGCCCTCCCTTGCCTTGCAAATGGTATGATCCAAGTTTTGGCTTTGTGCTCACTTAATCCATTAAATTTATCAATGTATAATTGAGTTTTGCCACAGCTTCAAGCATGGCTCAGCAAAGCAGACTGTAGAACTGGAACTATCCGTGTTATAATGTGCATTATGATGACTGGTACATGCCATTAGATGATTACCATGAAATGCCACCATTAGATTTGATAGTTTAGCATTGATATAATGACCATATATATATATATGAAAAAAACAGGACAAATTTCAGAACAAAATCTGCAGGCAAAAATCAGTATTTAGTGTGACCTCTCTGAAAAAGTGCTTCCTTAATTGTTATTCTTCAAAAAGTCCTGATCAGTCATCCTCCATAGAAGGGTCAAAATGGCATCCCGATAAAGCTGCCAGATGTTGCTATTGCTCTAGTGTAAGGGGAGGCCACACTAAATACTTGCCACTGTAGCCTATAGAAGCTGTTTTTTTTCTGATTTGTTTTTTTTTAATACTATATACAAATTTCTTGTACTTTCCGATTGCATTCTAATAAAGAGAAATAATTATATATGGTCATTACACCGTTGCTTAAACAAGAAATCTAATGGTGGCCTGGTGGACTAAGACTTTTGCACAGTAGTGTACATACATATATTTAAGCAATAATAACAAAAAGGCACGACCTCAAGTGTATTATTGCGATTATACCACAGGTCCGTTATCGCCATTTATTGTTAGATTTTAAGATAAAGAGACAGAAAAACTGATTTGTTTATTAGCCTTTTGCAAGGTAAAACAGTTCCATTCTATCGTTAGCCAGCGGCTAAGCCCTTCAGCCATTAAAGTCAGGAACAGAATGACCAACAAATGTTTATTATACAGACAATAAACACAAATACATCGATTAGTAAATTTTAATTTATTAGTTTTAATTTTCTTTTTAGAAAGTTTATTTACATGTAGCAAATAAAATGGGTGGGGTTTATAAGGCAGGCTGTTACTAAGATCCACTATTCTATCGACTGAACAAATCGGAGTGAGATCCCGATGTTAGAACCAAAGTCTAGGATCCTGTTTGATTAGTGATTATAAATCTGTATGATGAAGCTCTTAATGGGAATCTGATCAGTCAGAAATGTAAGGGCAGAGTTACAGAGCATCAGCAGCTTCTCTGGGTTAGAGCTGGACTTACAGATAACAAACCTGTCAGAGGAACGAAGCTCCGATCAGCCGTGGATGGGGTTTAATGAAACAGCCGAGTTTAACTCCAGCAAACGACGTCTTTGTGAGGGATGGAGCTGATTCAGTTCATTTTTGTTGATGGGACTAAAACTGATCTTCAGTCGAGCTGTGAATCCATTAAGAGCCGGACGTTTGATTTAAAGGACTGACTTTGTTTCGCTTTTCCAGAGCTTCCAAATCCTAAAGGTGATAAACCTTTGGCTCAGGTTGGTCATTAATAGCTTCATCTTCCAAATTTAAATCGTTTCAAATTCAATAGATTTTATAAACTGATTATAGCTTTCATTTCGGCAGTGTCATTTATAACTTGGCTGATTTTTAGGGTGGGCGTCGTTGCTAGGTTATGTGTGTATGCCGTGGAGTAATACGTTATCTGCAATAATCTCTCAGCCAATCAGATTGCAGGGTCGGAACAAACTGTGGTATTATATATATATATATATATATATATATATATATATATATGTGTGTATATATATGTATATGTGTATATATATGTATATGTGTGTGTGTGTGTGTGTGTATATATGTGTGTGTGTATATATATATATATATATATATATATATATATATATATATATATATATATATATATATATATTTATATTATATTATATTTCTGTATTATTATGTGTATTTTTATATATTGTCATACTGTTTTCCTTCTTATCTGTACAGTATAGCATATACAATACATCCCTTCACTATTTTCTTTTTCCTATTTATTGTTTATTTCTGATGTTATATTCTCGTGTATTATTTTTACACTTGAATTTGTGCAATATGTTAGTGATGTGTAGCATTCTATGTTCCTGCTACTGTAACAATTACATTTCCCTCGGGATTAATATAGTTCTATCTGTCTATCTATCGGTCTCCATCACTTAACAATGTAAATGCACTCTCAAAGCAGAACAACAAGATAGTCCTTTCATTTAAAACCTAAAGTGTAAAAGCTTAATCTTAAGTTTGCTCCATTCATTGTTAATTAAACCTGATGTGCCATTTGGAGTGGATTTATGATTATGTACTATGTGTGGATTATTTTCTTATCATTATAAGCATAGATACTCTGAGGTGAGTACTGTGTGATGTATGGACTCTGATGTCCATACTAATTTGGCATATTTGACTTCGAGTTGGCATATTTGCGATTTTTGTTCTTCCTTCGTGTCTGAGTTGTTTGTTCAGTCACTTTTCTAACTTTGTGCTGTGCTGGTGTTTCTGCCAAAGGCTTGCTGTGGCTGCTATCATTGAGTGCCTGTAGTAGTCTTGTTTCCCCTTTCATTACAGAACCTGATTGCGTCACTGCCCAAACCTCCCAGGGGTTTGGGGACACAACCTAAGAGGTCAGTCTTTGGTATTTCCTTAGCTTATTAATGGGCTTATCATTGCTCAAAGTCAATAGCCTTAAACCCCTTCATCTCCATGCACCTCGTAAAGTGAATTGGAGTGCTTTTCCTGCACTTTCCCTGAGCTCAGCTATTCTTTTTACAGCTGACCATTCAGCTGTCGCTCACACTTGCTTCTCCACAGGCCTGTCGAGACTGTGCCTTCTGGCAAGGCGAGTGGACTGGCGTGCGTCCCCACAGCACTGCAGCAGTACCCCTTACAAGCCCCCCAGTTGAGGGTACACACTCATCAGCATCAGGAATAGCCTTGCTTCTTTCATCTGGCATACCCTGGTTTTGGGTTCTCTGATGTGATCTGTGTAAAGGCATGAGGGTTAGAACTATGGCTAGTTTACCAGAACCAGAAGAACTGCTCAGAGCGACAATTGGTACTGGAATAACAGTAGGAGAACACATACTAGGAGAATAGCTTGGAGTAAGGACTGGAACCGGTACTGGAAGAAGAGCTTGGAGTGAGGACTGGAACTGGTACTGGAAGAACAGCTTGGAGTGAGGACTGGAACTGGTACTGGAAGAAGATCTCAGAGTGAGGACAGGGACTGGTACTGGAAGAACAGTTTAGAGTGAGGACTGGAACTTGTACTGGAAGAACAGCTTGGAGTGAGGACTGACACTGGAAGAACAGTTTAGAGTGAGGACTGGAACAAGTAGTGGAAGAACAGCTTGGAGTGAGGAACTGGAACTGGAGGAACAGCTTAGCGTGAGGACTTGAGTTGGTACTGGAATAAGGGCTTAGTGAGAACTGGAATTGTTGCCAGAAAAGCAGCTTAGAGTGAGGACTTGTGGTACTGGAAGAACAGCTTAGAATTGGAAATGGAACTGGTGCTAATGGATCAGTTTAGAGTGAGAACGAGAACTGGTACCAGAAAAACAGTTTAGAGTAAAGACTGGAACCAGTACTGTAATAAAAGTTTAGTGAGGACTGGAAATGGAGGAACAGCTAAAGTGAGGACTAGAACTTGTGCTAATGGAACAGTTTACAGTGAGGACTGGAACCAGTGCTGGAAGAACAGTTTAGAGTGAGGTCTGGAACTGGTACTGGATGAACGGCTCAGAGTGAGGACTGGAACTTGTGTGCTAATGGAAACAGTTTACGTGAGGACTGGAAACGGTACTGGAAGAACAGCTCAGAGTGAGACTGGAACCGGTACTGGAAGTTACAGCTCAGAGTGAGAGGACTGGAACTTGTGCTAATGGAACAGTTTAGAGTGAGGACTGGACCGGTACTGGAAGAATAGTTTAACGCGAGGACTGGACCGGTACTGGAAGAACAGCTCAGTGTCAGAACTTCATGAATCATTTCCACTGTCATGAATGTCAACAATTCCTTTAAAATATGTTCTGAATGGTTTGCATGAATATATATTTTCTGAGAGGAGGCTCAGACTTGTTTGCTTTATATATGGCAAAGCACCTTACATCCCACATGTCCAGTTTCTCATTAAATGCAGGACCTGACCTGTAGATGTCTGTAGTACGGACCTTCAAATACTTTTTCCCACTTAGACTGCAAGTCATGTGTTTAGTTAAGAAATGCTATCACTGCTTTTATGTATTATTATGGCTTAGGTGAATGAGTCATTACTTTCACATTATATCCACACTTGTCAGTGTCTTCTGAATGGGTTCAGCATCCCTGCAGTCACATGTGGCAGGGGAGGCCAGATCCCTGTTCTTCAAGAGTGTTCCATTCCCAGATCTATGTCTGTGCCATTTGTTCTCTTGGGATAGGTCCTGAACAATGCGATCTATTCCCCAACCAATTGGTATGTTTGCTTTATATTATTTGCCTTATCTGACCTCGAGTTCCGGTAAAAGCTCCAGCTGACACACTAAGATGTTCCTTCACTTCAGCTCCAGCCCCACCGTACTCAGACCACAGAGGGCAGTGGCTTTCTCCTTCCTCCAGTCAACTAGGGATACCAGGTCACCAAGACCTTCCCGCCGAGGACAAAAGATTCTAACGTGACTGTGTGTACTGAACTGAATAAAGCCGATATGCAGATTCTTATGTTATTCTATTTAATATTTCTCTTCAGTGTTGGCTTATACACTATAGCTTTTATATTCTCTATTTCATTATACTCTTCATAATATTTCATTTTCTCTAAAATGTTAGTCTACCCGTTCTCTCTCTTAATATTTATTTAGTTTCTGTTTATTTAAACTATGACTATGAACTTATGAATTAGATAACTTAGTTCATTCTTACATATAACATCTAAGCCGCCCAAGGAGGATGGGTCCCTTTTTGAGTCTTGGTCCTCTCAAGGTTTCTTCCTTATAACATGTAGGGAGTTTTTCCTTGCCACTGTCTCCCTAGGCTTGCTCAATTTGGAGTTGACCTTATAATTTAGAAGATAAATTGAAAAGCTACTTTGAGATCATGGTCCATTGTAAAAAAGCGCTGTAGAAATAAATCTGATTTGACTTTACTCTTATACACACGTTTTGGCACGTTGTGCAAATGACTTATTTTTGATTTACTGGAAAAAAAAACAACATGACTTTGTTATAGTATTTACAGTACTGTGCAAATGTTTTAGGCCACCATTAGATTATCCAATTTTTTAGCAATGGTATAATGACTGTACATAATTATTTTTCAGCGTCTTGATTAGAATACAATCAAACACTAAAGGAAACTTCAATGCAATGTTTAAACACTGGAAAAAAATAGAAACCAGCTTCAACAGGCTACCATGGCAGGTATTTAGTGTGAAGTCCTCTTACACTTAAATAATAGCAGCATCTGGGAGCTTCAGCGGGATGCCAAGTTGACTCTTCTACAGTCAGAAGAAGCTTGATCAGGAATGATCTTTTTGCAAGGGTTGGACACATTTTTTAGTGATTAAACAAAATACTAACTTTTGCCTATAGAAGGCTTTTTTGTGTGTGTGTGTGTGTGTGTGTGTGTGTGTGTTTCCTGTATTTTCTGTTTGTCTCTTAGAAATAATTATATATGGTTATTATACCATTGCTAAAACAACAAATGTAATGGCGGCCTAAGACTTTTGCACAGTACTGAAATTCAGATGGGTCCGGTGCGGATACAGTTTGAGCTACCATTCATAATTTTTTTTCACGCTAAAGCGGAAATCTTATTTCAGACTTATTTCACACAAATGCTACGTTCATTAAACAGAAACTGACAAGACAATACAAATATTTCTAGAGCATTCAGAAACATTTCCTTGTTTGTAACCGAAACACAGACTTATAATAATAATCCACTCTCCCCATTGTGGTAACACACTGTTCCATCATTGTCCTACCTAATCTCTGTAAGCTGTAGGTGCCACGGCTGGACACAGAAGCCTTTTTGTTTGACTGAAGCAGAAATAAACAAGGCATTGATCAGGTGATTAGACTCTAAGATCAGCAGGCCTGATTCCTGATTGGCTCTCAGAGCTCCTTCCTAACAGTGCTGATTTGTAGTCCTGTTTGGCACAGAGGTGAGTCAGCGAAAGCCTGGCTTCCTCTATGAGACAGCCACGTTATTGTCTGCTTAACAGCTCAGGAAGGGGTCGGGATTGTGAGCCATGAGGTGCCCAACCATTAAAGTGCTTTAATTCAGCAGGGTAGATCAGTGGTTAGGGTTCAGTGACCAGAAAGGTTGGGAGTTCAAACCTCACGACTGTCACTGATGT
>JAJAGP010006307.1:0-22969 GCA_025084515.1 Ancistrus triradiatus | reverse complement strand
TATATTCAAGCAAACATTATCAGTTACTTGCATGGCCAATACAATAATAAGACATTTGTGCTTAAAAACTCCAGCAGCACTGCTGTGTCTGATCCACGCATACCAGCACAATACACACTAACACACCACTACCACATCAGTGTCACTGCAGGTCTGAGAATGATCCACCACCCAAATAGTACCTGATCTGTGGTGGTCCTGAGAAAACAAGGTAAAGGGGACACACAAAGTATGTAGAGAAAAAGATGGACTACAGTCTGTAATTATAGAACTACAAAGTGCTTCTATACGGTAAGTGGAACTGATAAAATGGACAATTAGTGTAGAAACAAAGAGTTGTATTTAATAAAATGGCGAGTGAGTATAATTCTCAAACAGAAACTAATCAGAAACTGTCCTGTGATCCACAGTTCTCGCACTGCAGAGCACAGATCCAGCGCATAAATGAGTGGTAAGACCTGCTCATCGTCATCATCATCTTGGGGCTTATAAAGAGTGCAGCACCAGCCAAACTTTGCTCAGCATTCAGTCTGTTCACACTAACATCACGTGTTTAATAAAACTTTCTGCACCAGAGGCTGCATTGTTACATGTGACATTACATACAGCAGTTAATGTATCAAACAAAGTAATATGTGAGTTAAGTAAGCTTCATAACAAGGATACTTTCTAAAATAAGTTATAAGAAGTTTACCTTTTGGTGAATGTCACACTGACAAAAATGATAAAAACCGAAACTTTAATTGAAATATATTTATTATGAGAGAAAGAAAACCCTTGTGTTCTGGAGGTGTGCTTTGCATCATTGTCCTGCTGGAATTGCCAATTACCAATTTTCAGTTTCTTAGCAGAGGCAGACAGATTTTGACTTAAATGTCCTGGTATTTCATGGAGTCCATGATGCCATGTACCTTAATGAGAATTCCAGGGCTTTGGGAAAGAAACAGCTCCACGATGTCATCGACCCACCATCATACTTGGTTAGGCTCCACCTAACAGTGGTAGGTTCTTTTCAGTGTAGTCCTTCTTGTTTACGCCGTTGGCGTAGCGCAGACTCATCGTAGGCGTATCAGTGAATAGGGGTGCTGTGCGCTTACAACGCACGTTTTCTTTATTGTTTTATTTTACCTTTTTTTTTTGGTGAACATTTATTTCTTTTTTATTTTTATTATATTTTGGTTCACCACTTCCATCTGGAGATAACTGCATTTGGGTTCTAAAAATCCTTTATCTTTATTTTCACAGAATGATGCGACCAGTATCAGGACCCAGGATTAGCTTCTGGACCTCCAGTTTGGAGGTCCCCAATCGCTGCAATCGGCGGATATCTCTACCTGGGTCCCGGCTAGCTTTTGGGGGCCCAGCCAGTCTCTATGGCTCTGTCAGCAACTAGTGTTGGCATCCTGACCACGTAGAGCAGCTTAGTCCCCACCATAGAAGGCGTCGGTGCCCTCCGCGGTCTAAGTTTGGGCTGCTCTTTCCAGCCACCTACTTTGACCCAGGGTTTGACCTCTCTGTCGCTCCCATCTCCCCCATCATGGTGGACCCCCAGCCTCAGGCCCACTCACCTGAACCTCCTGGGATCTTTGAGGTCAGGCAAGGTCCCAGGCAGGTGCACGAATATGTGGGTGAGTTCAACCACTTCTGGGGTTAATGACCGAGCGTTAATGGACCTCTTCAGCCTTGGCCTCAATAAGAAATAACAGGGAGGGCTATGTTTGCTCGACTCCCCTTCCTCTCTGTCCAAGCTGTATGACCTGGCCATTGATGTAGAATTCCGGCTTCAGAGGGCCAGGGAGAGGCCAATTTGATCTGCTACTTGCTCTCTTTCGCCCGGGCTGAGCATGTCAGTTCTGACCGTTCTGTGTTAGGGACAGTGGTAGCCCAGCGGTTAAGGTACTGGACTCTGGACCAGAAGGTCCAGGGTTCAAATCCCACATCTGCCAAGCTGCCACTGTTGGGTCCTTGAGCAAGACTCTTAACCCTTAACCCCCAATTGCTTGGATTGTAAGACTGTACCCATTGTAAGTCGCTCTGGATAAGGGTGTCTGCTAAATGCTGTAAATGTAAATGTGTTCGGCACGGTCCCTGAGGGCTAGCTCCATACCTGAGCCCACCGCACCCATTAGCTCCGTATCTGAGCAAATAGCACCACCTAGCTCCGTACCTGAGCTCGCCGAACCCATTAGCTCCATACCTGAGCAACTAGTGCTGCCTAGCTCCATACTTGAGCTCGCCAGACCCATTAGCTCCGTACATGAGCAACTAGCACTGCCTAGCTCCATACCTGAGCTTGGATAAGGATAAGGATAGCACTGCCTAGCTCCATACCTGAGCTTGGCGCGCCCATTAGCTCCGTACCTGAGCTCGCCACGCCCATTAGCTTTGTACCTGAGCAACTAGCGCTGCCTAGCTCCATACCTGAGCTCACCATGCCCATCAGCTCCGTACCTGAGCAGCTAAGCTTGGCTCCGTAACTGAGCTCACTATGCCTTTTAGCTTCGTGCCTGAGCAAATTAGCTTCGTACCTGAGCTCACTGCGCACCGGTCCTCCCTGCACCACAGTCATTGCTGTCAACCCCTGCATTGACCTCGGTGTTAAGGTCCTTGGCGTCCATTCGCCTAGCCAGGCGACTTGCACCGACCTTTATCCTGGGCTTATTGGGTCTAGCTCCGTTTCTGAGCCGCCAGCGCTGAGCTCTGCCTTTGACTGCCAGTGCCGAGCTCTGCCCCGAGCCGCTCTTGGCTAGTCCTGAACTGAGCCTTGCACCTGGCTCGTGTTGGCCCACTCTCCCATTCAGCCCCTATTTGAAGGCAATTCCTGCCTACAAGGGCCTCCCTGTCGGTCAGACGCTTAACCCAGTGCACATCCAACAAGCTAGAGGAGGTACTGAACAAGCTTATGGGGGTGGAGGGTACTATTAGGGTTCACACTGACCCTGGCTTTTGACGCTAGAGTTCAGTTTTGACTAATTTTGCGGCGTGAGCACACTCAACGTGATCGCGCATGTGCCAGCCCCCTATTTGGCTTAATGTGCTTAAACTGCTGACACCTGTTGTTGGGGCTATATAAGTACACCTGTTAGCTCACACAGGTTATCGCATCATTGCCATACGTGCAGAATCCCCCGTGCGGTCTGCACCAGCCCTCACCTGGCTATCTTTGTACCGCTTTAGCATTCGCGATTACACAACCAGCCCTCACACAGCTATTTTTGGACAGATTTGTGCGCTGTTTTTTGTATAGGGACAAAGGTAGACTGGTGATTCGTAGATCGTCAGTCAGGGGCTTTCGCCTGAAAAGGACACGTCGTAGGCGTATCAGTGAATAGGGGTGCTGTACGCTTACGATGCACGTTTTCTTTATTGTTTTATTTTACCTTTTTTTTGGGTGAACATTTATTTCATTTTTATTTTTTATTAATTTTGGTTCACCACTTCCATCTGGAGATAACTGCATTTGGGTCCTAAAATCCTAAAAATCTTTATTTTCACCGTTCGCCTGTCTTTTAAATATGGTGAACCGTAACACCTTGGGTGTTTGTTGCCAAAAAGCTCATCTTTGTTTTGTCTGACCATAGAACATGATTCCAATCAAAGTCCCAGTTTAAGAAACCCCTGGTCAAACATTTGTAGTGAGATGACAGGAAAATATTTTTCCTGTCCAAGTAGTCTGTTGCAATATAACATTTTCGTAGACTTGGTGACCCAGATGCCACGTTTTTCTGAAACTGTCCAATGGTGATCCTTTGGGATTTTTTGCCTTTCAAAATACTAGACACTCTGATCAACTTAAAAATATCTTTTTCTTTCTAGGGGTACCAGTAGTTGTGCTACATTTGATTTTCTTTAAAATTAAGCATTTCTTAATGAGGGATTATGTTTCCCTGACTTAAATTTTCTTTTAATTAAAGGTGTATTATTCTTATTTTCTCAGTTGTGAGATAAAGCTAATTTAACAAATGTTTAATTTCTTACAGTGGTGCTTGAAAGTTTGTGAACCCTTTAGAATTTTCTGAATTTTGCATAAATATGATCTAAAACTTCCATTCAGATTTTCTCACAAGTCTTAAAAAGTAGATAAAGAGAACCCAGTAAACAATGAGATAAAAATATTATACTTGGTCAATTATTTATTGAGGGAAATGATTCAAATATTACATATTAGTGAGTGGCAAAAGTATGTGAACCTCTAGGATTAGCAGTTAATTTAAAGGTGAAATTAGAGTCAGGTGTTTTCAATCAATGGATGGGATGGGATCGATAGCTCCCTGTTCTTTACGTAAAACAGGGTGCCCCTCACACCTGATTGTCATCCCATTGATGAAAAACACCTGACTCTAATTTCACCTTTAAATTAACTGCTAATCCTAGAGGTTCACATTCACTAATATGTAATATTGGATCATTTTCCTCAATAAATAAATGACCAGTATAATATTTTTGTCTCACTTGTTAACTGGGTTATCTTTATCTACTTTTAGGACTTGTGTGAAAATCTGATGATGTTTTATGTCATATTTATGCAGAAATATAGAAAATTCTAAAGGGTTCACAAACTTTCAAGCACCACTGTATAACCCGGTTGTGGAGAGCACTGTGTTTATGCTCATGGCAAGTACAAACAACCACATGTGACTTAAAGTTCTCACCAATGCGATCTAGACGGTCGAGGGCTACAGTCTCGAAGGCACGCCGCATCATTGGATATTCTTCCAGTACTTCGTTAAAGTTGTCCACAGACAGAGAATACAACCGGCAGTATGTTTCTGCCCTTACACTGGCTGTTCTTCTGCCCCGAGTCAGCAAACAGATCTCTGAAGAGTGCAGTAAAAAGAAAATTTCAGTAGGGTGCCATCATTTTAGAAATAATATTATAATTAAAATGTGAATTAAATTGATAGAGTACCTAATTCCATTTAACCTGATATCAGATCTTTTACTAAGTGAAGTTTTTCTTGTCTCCCTGGGATGTTTATATTCTGTAGGTCTAACAGTGATGGTGGTGATTGGTACAAGTTGTATTACTTAGGAGAAAAATACAGTGTAGTCATAAATAATGTGCCTGTGGTCTTTCATTGCCCTGCAGCCAAAATGGATGGGGGATGTTTGGATAAGATAGAACAGCAGACATGGCCTAGGGGATTACAGTCTCCCTGCATCCGTCACGGCCAGATTCACAAACAACCAGCAGCCGAAAGCCACTAAATTACAACTCACACACTTAAATATCACAAACTGAGGGAGCAGAAAGACAGGGAGATGAAATATAGAAAAGTAAGAATACAAGAGAGGAGGAGAGTGTGAATGGAAAGAAAAAGGCAAACTGGGGATGCAAGAGACAGTGAGAGATAAAACATCATGCAGTCTTAAGATCCATCCTACTTTTCCTCTAGCTCTTTCACACACAATGTTTATGGACAGAGATATAATAAGCTGCTTGTTTGACATCTAATGACTCCAAATAAGTCTAGGCAGAAAGAATGTGTTTTGCAAAAAGGTGTTTTTCATGGCATAGAGAATGCTAAAATAACCCTAAATGGTATTTTCAAAATAGATGGGCCACAATTTGCCATGAGATATTTACAAATCCATTATGCCTTTACCAACTGTGAGGCCTCAAAATTGCCCTTTTTATTGCCAAACATCACATCTTTACAATCCATCCAACAGCTGACATTACAACTGACTCATACTTATCCCAACTTGCACTAAGACAGTTTGGACACTGAAGTGTAGTTTAAAATAATCAGAAGGTGGTCTAAGATACAATGACAATCTGCCATAATAACTTTGCATACCTCCTATCCCTTATCAGCCCTTAATTTATTTAATTTCATTCCACCATTCACCATCATTATTTGAAAGCTTTTGCTAAATCCCACTGAGCAATGGCTATGGAAAATTAATTTCATGAATGGCTAACTTGATGTTGGGTGAGGAATTTCCCTCGGCTCCTAAAATGTGCTCATTCACTTTCTCCGATCCCTTAGAGAAGCAGCTGATAACACTGTTGAAACAGTAGCACACCGACCTGCACAGCCTAGATTATTACAATCACTGCAGCCAATAAAGAAAAAGAAAAGAAAGAAAGAGAACCCATCACGAAGCATGTGCAAAAGAAAAGAGCCATGTGATAGACAAGATCTCTGAAAGTATTTTTCCATGGCCTTCAAACTCATTTCATATCCCTCAGGTCTGCCAGATGTTCACAGGGATTCTGGAATGCTCTCCTGGGTTTACCAGGAACATCCATTTGACACCCGATGTGATGAATCCAACTCAACTGTTGATCAGCTCTACTTCTCTCTTCACCCGATTTTTCCAGAACATATGGCCTCAAGTTTCAGATGAAGGCAATCACAAATAGATCACTGATCTTTGGACACAATGTGCTTTTGGTACACTTGTGAGCAACCTCGTATTCGAACCTTGTGTTTGTTATTGACAGCCCATGATTGGAATTGAAGTGTAATAACATTTCACAGCTCAGGTTGTTGAAATTGGGGAAGCCTTACCTCCCAAACACACCTCACCATGTATCGCCATTGTTCCAAAACTATTATCTACTAAAGCAAACTCCAACTGCATGGTCCTCAGTTTGGTACTTGTGAGTAATCCTACACCAGTCTTACTCACTTCAGGACAGAAAGAGTGCTGGTCAAACCCCTTGATCAAGAGGTCTGGTACCAGAGTCAATGGTGTTAGTGGATGCAAGACCCAAACTATATCGTGTCCTAGCGTTCCCTCTCATACACGAATAAGGCTGTTCCCTGCTAGTGACATTTCACTTTCCCAAAGCCAGTATTCATTACTCCTAGTACAAGGAGAACATTCCATATCACATTTGCAACTCAGGTAGAATTGCACCCAGCCCCCATCCTCCACTTTGCAGGTGATCAGTCCACAAAATGACTCACCAGGAAGAATCATCCCCAAGCGTGGTCCCAGAGACGTGTCCTAGTAGCCCTAATCCAGGTGAGTTATATGTACACAGATTTATATGTATACCTTTCATGAAGTTGTCTTGGATCGGACTTTCTCTGGGAATTTTGAAGCATAGAATCACCATCACAAGGTTTAAGGTTTAAATCTTTAATAATAATGATAATAATAATAATAGTAATAATAATCATCTGTTCCTGACCAATAAATTTGCGCTTGAGCATAAATGGGAGAATAACCAAATTAATATACCAGCAAACAGAAGGATTGCCCTGGAACCTGAATGAAAACATATCCCTTCTGGCTTCTTGTTTTGGTTATGTGATATTCTTCTTTTCAAGTAGTGCTTTATTCTTTGAGCATATCATAATCCCTTACCATTCAAAATACCATGCAGAGTCTAAGACAAATTCAAAAAATGTTCTAAAAACAGTGATTGAACACAAACAAATAAAACACAAAAGAGCAGCATGAGCTCAGACCCTTCTAGGGTTCTGCACAGAGCAATTAGCTTCCTAAGCACTCAACCTGGGACCTGTTTATAACATGTTCACCAGCTATAAAATTAATGACTGCTTACCTCCAAAATACGACCCATCTGAAATCTTAGTCTCTTTGCTTCCCTTGGTCAAAACTGTTAGCACCCCATGCTGGATGAAATACATCTTCTTGCCTATGGTGCCTTCTCGAATTATGTAGTCCCTTGGCTGGAAGACCTCAAAGCGTAACTTGGTAAGCATGGAAGTCACAAAGTTGGGATCCGCATTGGCAAACAGAGGCATGGTAGCCACCAGCTTTCGACAGTTGAAACTGATTATTTCCTTTACATCCACAGAGCATAAAGACAAATCAAATAAGGACGTCATACACTTTGTCAATGTTTCAAAAATACTTACGTACAAAGGTGACGTGAATTTTAGTTCTTACCTCTCTTAGTGGTTCATTCAGCTCTCCGAGAATACTCTCCTCATCAAACATCTTGCCCTGGTAACGATGCTCATAGTAGTCATGAATCCTTTGGCGCATATCCGCAGGAAGCTTGTGAAAGGACATGTACTGCTCCACCTGTTTATACTGCAAGAGTTGCAGACAAAAGACAACACAAGTGTCAGTGAAACAACATCTGAATTATATTACTCGGAACTCAAAAGGCCCAGAAGGTGTGAGTGACACTGCTACCCTGTTTAGTATCACATAAATGTTGACTAGTGTATTAATAACAAACACCAGACTGGGGAGTGTAGGAGGTGATATAAATATGTATGTGGGATTGCCATATTTCAACTGGACTCCACTCAGCAACGTTGTCATATAAGCAACCATCTCTTCTCCTCATGTCCTTCATTTCCTCTCTGTCTGTCTATTTAATGTTAAGTAATGACATATGAGTCACTACATTTAATATCAGTGCAGTGCATAACTCAGATAGAGGAAAACAGCATCAGATAATGTTCACAACAATCAACAATCAGAATAGGGAAAATAATGTGATCTCAATCATTCCGACTGGCATGATTGTTGGTGCCTGATGGGCTGATTTGAGTATTTCTAAAACTGCTGACCTCCTGGGATTTTCACACAGAACAGTCTCTTGAGTTTACTTTAAGAGAATGATGAAATAAAGAAATGCCTTGTTGGTAAGAGAAGTCAATAGAGAATAGCCAGATGGGTAGAGCTGAGAAGGCTACAGCAATTCAGATAGCCACTCTGTACCATGGTGAGCAAAACAGAATCTCAGAATACACAAAATGTCAAACCTTCAGGTGGGTGGGCTACAACAGCAAAAGGCCATGTTCTGTCAGCTAAGAACTGAAAGCTGAGGCTTCAGTGGGCACATCCTCATCAAACTGGAAGTTGAAGAATGGTCTGATAAATCTTTATTTCTCCCAAGGCACACAGATAGTAGGGTCAGAATTTGGCCGCAACAGCATGGATCCATTGACACAACCTACCTTGTGTCAACTGTCCAGGCTGGTTGAAGTGGTGTAATTATGGGGGGCATGTAATTGTTTGGGCATGATTTGGACCAGTCGCTCACTGATCAATTGAGTGTCACAGTTTATCTGATTACTTTTTCTGCCCGTGTGCAACCCTTTATGGCCACAATTGGCCTAACAGGGTAACAAGAGCCTTTCAATTGTAGAGTTTTCCCCAATAAACTTATTATTTTGCTCTAATATTGTAATCACTTATGTGTTATCATTGCATTCATACATATAAAGTTTCAGTTGATTCCAACAACTCCTTCTTGGTGAGTTTTTTGGTCAATGAGCGCATTATAGCATTCCTAACAAAGTACTCAGTGAATATATGTTTTCCTGCTATTTTCATTTGTGAAAGTGGTATTCCAGCATATAACAGGGTTGGATTATAATTAACACATTGTTAAAGACATGATTAGAAAGCTGCAAAAATATGCACTGACATTTTAACAATAATATTTACATTTACAGCATTTAGCAGACACCCTTATCCAGAGTGACTTACAATTGCTACAGTTACAATTCAAGCAATTGCGGGTTAAGGGTCTTGCTCAAGGACCTAACAGTAGTGGCTTGGCAGTGGTGGGATTTGAACCCAGGACCTTCTGGTCTGTAGTCCTGTATCTTAACCACTAAGCCACCACAATCCCCATTCACTAATGCATAGTAAATCTATACATAATATAGAGTATGTATAGATTTACTATGCAATAGACTGGATAAATAAATAGCTCAGTTCCATACTGAGTAGAAAACTTTATACCTGGATAAATGGCATAGCATAAAACAGATGTTTTCTTTCTTCTCTGCTACATATCTGCTGTTATATCATCACAAACACGGACAATTGAAAACAAATCTTAGTGTTCTTACTTCGAAAACTAAAATCCATTGTTAACATCACATTCAGGAAACAGACAATAGGATATAATAAAGCTGATATGAGATTAATACAGAGATCCAAATATATTAATAAGGAAATTAGCAAAGAGTCACTTATGAATAGAAAGAATGACAGAGTATAAGGCTTGGCAATCTGCAATGGCACTGTCACTGTGGAAGTGTAACACACAGAAAGGAGCCTGAGGTTGTGATATAGATAAAAGACACAAAGACTCAAAAACACAGCAATGAATACTTTTTTCTTTAGCTAGACATTTAGTGAGGTCTAGTCTTTTTATACTCTAGAGATGTAACATAACTAATGAAGCTGTGCTTAAAGTCAGGAAAATGCCATTTTGGAATTGTTTTTGCCTCTTGGCAGATGTTGATGAAGCTTAATTTGAAACAAAGCTTTTGAATGCCATTTGCACAAAATTACAGATTTTCTTTTTTATTCTGTTTTATTCTATTTTTGTTCTGGTATTTATATCTCTGAGTAAGAAAGTGTGTTCTACCCTGCTAATGTTCTGCAGACCTCTTTACATCCTCCTCCTCCTAGCTGTGTCATTCTCTCCTAGATATTTTTCCACCACAGTACAAACGCCATTTCATTTTCCCTTTTGCTTTTAGCCCTACTTTTCACAAGTTTCTCACCCTGTGTTCTCATGACCTCTCCTCTGTGGTTTCACTCTGTCTTTCTCTACATGCCAATGTTGCATGCTGCCATGTCAGCTGTGTCTGCATTCACCAGTGCCACATGCAGCAGTACTGCCTTCCTGTGTATTGCTGCTGATGCTTTTAGTGAGTGTGCCATTGTCATAGTCAAGGACATAAGGCAAAACCAGCAGGGACAACAAGAAGTAATATCACACAGCATGGTCGTGCCAAAGCCTTGAGACTAAGCGGTCAGTGGCGAGTGTGGGCCAAGTAGGCCAAGTATGAGTCATGGTGTCTGAAAAAAGAAGTGTCTTTGGAATTTGTCCTTTTCAGGAGAGAAGCAGTATTATTCTCAACAGAGTGCTGTTAAATATATAGTATATAGTATCTATAAGGCTTTTCCAATCAGAGGACGAACAATATAGATACAATAGGTAATTAAAAAGGCTAACATCTAGAGCTTAATTTGAGCTGATATCGCTCATATTTGGAGCATTTGTATTCTATCACTTTATGTGTGGATTCAGCACCTCTATATTTGTAGATATATATATAAATGAAAATGAAAATGAGCAATATTAATAAACAAATTTTAATTAAATGGTACTTATTTGTGTGCAACCTCCAAAAACCCAAATGGCTCATTATCTTTGATGGTCACAGGTAGAATTATATCATCAGTCACATATTGTGCACTCATGCCTCAGAGCTTGTGGACTGTGAGGTTTGGAAATGGTAGACAATTAACTAATATTTAAGACAATGTAAGTCTTTTCATTGATATAGATATTCTAGTTTGAAGCCTACTGTATTACATGTTGCAGTATGAGTACAGTTATGTACCACCCCAATTCAGAAAAAGTTGGGACGGTATGGAAAATGCAAATAAAAAATACATACAGTGGGGCAAAAAAGTATTTAGTCAGCCACTGATTGTGCAAGTTCTCCTACTTAGAAAGATGAGAGAGGTCTGTAATTCTCATCACAGGTACACTTCAAACTATGAGAGACAAAATGAGGAAAAAATCCAGGAAATCACATTGTAGGATTTTTAAAGAATTTAATTGTAAATCATGGTGGAAATAAGTATTTGGTCACCCCACAAATAACGCAAGATTTCTGGCTCTCACAGACCTGTAACAACTTCTTTTAAGAAGCTCTACTGTCCTCCACTCGTTACCTGTACTACTGGCCCACCTGTTTGACCTCATTATCTGTATAAAAAGACACCTGTCCACAGCCTCAAACAGTCAGACTCCACCACTCAACCATGGCCAGACCAAAGACCTGTAGAAGGACACCTGGAAGAAAATTGTAGACCTGCACCAGGCTGGGAAGAGTGAATCTACAATAGACAAGCAGGTTGGTGTGGAATAAATCAACGTGGGAGCAATTGTAAGAAAATGGAAGCCATACAAGACCATCGATAATCTCCCTCGATCTGGGGCTCCATGCAAGATCTCATCCCGTGGGGTCAAAATGATCATGAGAACGGTGAGCAAAAATCCCAGAGCTACACGGAGGGACCTGATGAATGACCTGCAGAGAGCTGGGACCAAAGTAACAAGGCTACCATCAGTAACACTACGCTCAGATCCTGCAGTGCCAGGCGTGTCCCCCTGCTTATGCCAGTACATGTCCAGGCCCGTCTGAAGTTTGCCAGAGAGCATATGGATGATCCAGAAGAGGATTGGGAGAATATCATGTGGTCAGATGAAACCAAAATAGAACTTTTTGGTAAAAACTCAACTTGTCGTGTTTGGAGGAAGAAGAATTCTGAGTTGCACCATACCTACTGTGAAGCATGGGGGGTGAAAACATCATGGTTTGGGGCTGTTTTTCTGCATAGGGGACAGGACGACTGATCCGTGTTAATGGAAGAATGAACGGGGTCATGTATCGGGAGATTTTAAGCCAAAACCTCCTTCCATCAGTGAGAGTATTGAAGATGGAACGTGGCTGGGTCTTCCAGCATGACAATGATCCCAAACACACTGCTCGGGCAACGAAGGAATTGGCTCAATAAAAAGCATTTCAAGGTCCTGGAGTGAACTAGCCAGTCTCCAGACCTCAACCCCATAGAAAATGTGTGGAGGGAGTTGAATGTCCGTGTTGCCCCAAAACATCACTGCTCTAGAGGAGATCTGCATGGAGGAATGGGCCAAAATACCAGCTACAGTGTGTGCCAACCTGGTGAAGACTTACAGGAAACGTTTGACCTCTGTCATTGCCAACAAAGGTTATGTTACAAAGTATTGAGTTTAACCAAATTTATTTGACAAAATACTTATTTTCCACCATAATTTACAATTAAACTCTTTAAAAATCGTACAATGTGATTTCCTGGATTTTTTTCTCATTTTGTCTCTCATAGTTGAAGTGTACCTATGATGAAAATTACACATTCCAAAAAAGACAGGGACAATTTAGGGCTACTAAAGAGGTAAAAAACTAAATAATAATGTGATTTCAAACAGTTAATGTCAATAGGTGATTATAATCATTATTTGGTACAAAAGCAGTATCCACGAAAAGCTGGGTCTTTGAGGCGTAAAGATAGGCAGAGGGTCTCCAGTTTATCAACAAATATGTAAGAAAATTATGCTCCTCAAGGAAATAATGGGAGGGATTTACATATTTCAATTCTAACTTTTCTTATTTTGCATTGCCTTTTTGAAAAATCACAGGATTATAAATGACACAACCTCATACCATAACAGACCCTGGCTTTTGGACTTGTTGCTGATAACAGTCTGGATGGTCCTCTGCGTCTTTGGTCCGAAGCATGCAGCGTTTATTTCTTCCAAAAAAGATCTGGAATACTGATTCTTCTGACCACAAAACACGTTTCCATTGTGTGATGATCCATCCTAAGTGACATCGAGCCCAGAGAAGTCGATGACGCTTCGGGACTTGTTAAACATAAGGCTTCTTTTTTGCACAGTAACATTTTAAGTGGCATTTGTGAATGTAACTCTGCATTGTAATGCTTGATAAAGGTTTGATAAAGTAATCTCCTGCCCATGTGGTCTTATCAGCTGTTGATGAATGACAGTTCTTGATGCAGTGCCATCTGAGGGATCGGAGATCACACCTCTTCAGTTTAGGCTTGCGCCCTTGCCTGAAATTCCCGCCAGATTGCTTGAATTGTTTAATTATATTATATAAAGATATATAAAAATGCTAATATATTCTTATATATAAAGTTTATTTATATTATATAAAGATATTATGCACTGTAGATTAATAAATATGTAAATCTCTTCCAGTTGTTCTTTGAGGAACATTGTTTTTAAACATTTCAATAATTTTCTAACACATTTGTTGATAAACTGAAGATCCTCTGCCCATTTTTGCTCCTCAAAAACTCCTTTCATGGAAATTGCTTTTGTACCAAATCATGATTCTAATCACCTGTTGACATTACCTATTTAAAAACACATTATTTAATTTTTTTTCCCTCATTACTAGAACTAAATTGCCCCGGTCCCAACGTTTTTTGCAATGTGTTACAGACCTGAAATGCAGAAATGGATGTTTATTAACAAATGAAATGAAGTTAACCAGAAAAAAAACTGAAACATCTTTGGTTAATACTGTCTGCAATTAAATAAAACTCACAGGAAATGTAAGGAACATTGCATATATTTTTATTTGCATTTTCCATACTGTCCCAACTTTTTCTGATTTGGGGTTGTATATTTGTTTTGGGACCTTTTTAATTAATGCCCACGTGTGTGCACGGCACACTTGGTGTTCCCTTACCTCATGTTTTATAAATTAGACACTGGTAACATCACTAGATACTAGGTATACTCTACCACTTTCAGCACATGCTTTCAGTGTAGTTTTGAATAAAGTCTGTATTCAGAAACAAGAATTAAATTTATAATAAGCCTGCTTTATTCAAGTCTCTCCCATTATAAAGTACTCAGGTATTATAAAACGGGGAGTACCTGTAAATTATAAGGAAACAGCTTAAGGAAGCTTAATGCATCAAAGTAGTCATTATCAGTATATTTAGTATAAAGCTTGAGAATAGCTTGCTAAGATATTCTTAGGTCATTGATTTGGTACATTAAGTCATGTTTTTATTAACATTGAGCACATTTTACCATTTTATCACACTTTTACCATTTACTGCTGCCTGTTTCCTACAAATTCCTTGGTTTGACTGATAGCTAAAACATCTGATAAGCCGAAAACACTCCAGGTTTATAGAGGTTAAAATCCAGTGACTCTCCAAGGAACTGAAGAAGCAAAAACCAGCATGTAATCACTGTCTTAGAACAGGAGTACATGTTTTCTGCATTAAACAAAAGGAAATAAGCCATGAGACAAATGGTAATATTCTACGACTATTCCCAAACATTGGTTTACAACACTGCACTGGCTAGCTGGAGAATCCACAAGGAAGCTGCAGCTCCATCAAAAAAACATCCTGTATCAACAAGGCAAATTGCCATAGCAACTGCAGGGGGGCTGAACTGACTCAAGTCTTTAGACACAGCAGAGGTCAAAGCTCTTGTGTTTCCTTCTTAATATAAATTGCAACACAGCAATTAGCATTCGAAGGTTCTTTTTACCTTTTTTCAATGACAAAATAATGTGTACTGATTAGTCATTTGAAACCAGGATAAAATGACTGAGATAATATGATCCTAATTTATCTTATTTATATGATACATATTTTATTTCCAGAATTTGGTCTCAGCACAATGTTACCTTAGTGTTAAATATTAATCTTAATATTAGGGTTGCCAGTAATAATTGTAGAATTTTATATCCAGCCAAGCCACCCATTGGCGTTTCTTTCACTAACCTTCTCCTGGTATTGTCTTCGAGACGAGTCCAGTGATTGAATGAGGGCAGTGGCATGACCCACAAACATGGCATAGCAGGTGGCACCCACGATCATGCTGAGAATGGTCAGCCAAACGTCTGTCATGCCCACAGGAGGGTACATGCCATACCCAATACACAGCATGTGGCTCATAGCCTTAAACAGAGCATAGGAGTACTGCTGACCCCAAGTATCATTCTGCATAGAAGAAGAGGAGGGGGAGGGACAAAGCAAGGAAGAGTAAAGAGGGCACAGGAGAGAGTAAATACAAAGAGAAACAGAAACAATAAAGATTACTGTATGCACTCAATTTTAAACATAAATTCAGTGATTACTGAACATAGAAAGAGGATGTGCATTAGTGCAATGTATGAAAAGACAGGGTTAGACAAAAGCAAGAAGCACTGTGTAGAAACAAGGAGATCTAATATAGTGATTGGTGAGTGTGTTTATATTGTGTATATATACACTGCTCAAAAAAATTAAAGGAACACTTTGAAAACACATCAGATCAAATTATGCAGAATATCTTTCCTAATATGATGACTGGCTAATAAGTTAGGAATGAAAGGATGCCACATCGTTTGATGGAAACACCCAACAGAGGGTAGAATTCAAAGACACCCAGGAAATCAAAGCGAAAAAATGATTCAGCAGGCTAGTGTCCATTTAGCCGAAATTCCATTGCAGCAACTCAAAATGGTACTCAGTAGTTTGTATGGCCTCCATGAGCTTGTGTGCATGCAACATCGGGGCATTCTCCTAATGAGACGACGGATGGTGTCCTGAGGGATCTCCTTCCAGATCTGGACCAGGGCATCACTGAGCTCCTGGACAGTCTGAAGTGCAACCTGGAGGCATCGGATGGACCGAAACATCATGTCCCAAAGGTGTTCTACTGGACTTAGGTCAGATGAGCAGGGGGGCCAGTCAATGGTATCAATTCCTTCATCCACCGAGAACTACCTGCATACTCTAGCCACATGAGGCTGGGCAATGTCGTGCACCAGGAGGAACCCATGACCCATTGCACCAGCGTAGGGTCTGACAGTAAGTCCAACGATTTAATCCCGATACCTAATAGCAGTCAGGGTGGCGTTGTCTAGCCTGTAGAACCACCAAAACCGCTCATGCTGAATGATGTTGCAGGCAGCATAACAAATCAATACTGGACAGTTAAAAAGCAAGGGTCCGTTGTGTGTGTCATGTTTGCCAGGTCTGCTCATTCTAAGCAAATTTTTGCAAATATTGGCATCTGCAGGATTTTTTTTTTTTTTTGTGGCTTGTTTCTAAAGTGTAGTTGGTTAATTGTGCTTGCACCCTGATCCTGTCTCTTTCTCTAATATTCCTACAAGTTGGTTTTGTACAACCTCTAAAGTTAAAAGGAAATTATATATTATTATTATTATTATTATTATTATTATTATTATTATTATTGATGAATGACGGTGATGCAGTGCCGTCTGAGGGTTTGGAGATCATTGGAGTTTTGCTTACACTTGTGCTCTTGCCCTTTATGCACTGCAGTGCCTTCAGATTATGCACTGTAGGTGGAGAAATATGCAAATCCCTTCCAATCTTTCTTAGATGAACACTGTTTAAAAAAAATCAATACTTTTCTCATTAATTTGCTGATAAATCTGAGATCCTCTGCCCACCTTTACTCCTCAAAGACTCAACCTCTCTTAATGCTTTTGAACCAAATCTTAAGTACAGTCACCTGTTGACATCACCTGTTTGAAATCCAGTCATTATTTAGCTTTTTTTTACTTCTTTACTAGCCCTAAATTACCTCCCATCTTTTTGGAATGTGTTGCAGGCCTGAAATGCAGGAATGGAAGTTTATTAATAAAGTTGACCAGACAAAACATGAAATATCTTGGGTTCATACTGTCTGCAATTAAGTAAGAGTCAATATGAGCCATTACAGTTTTTATGATGATTCTGAACTTACAATGCAGAATCATGACATGGAGCTATGACTCAGACAGTAGCAATGAGCAACAAGCGGTGAAACACAATACTATATTTTTACATTTTTGTAAGGTAGTATGTAGTAACATATCTCAATCATTTTGGATTATATAGGCTCTGTAGATTCTCTAGTACAGTTATATAGCACATCACTCAACTCTCCATCTTCTGAGTAAAACTATAAAGGCTGATGTCCTGATGGTGAATGTTCATGAAACAAATCTTAGAATAGTTCTTTATAATACTACATAATTTTATATGATCTAAATGACTGTGATAGTCTTCTCATTGAATACAAAAAAACGTATTTGAAGTTAGCACACCATATAATTAGAAAACAAATTTTCTGTATTGTGAAAATTTTATGTATTTCTGATATTTCTGTCTTGTTCTGGGTATGTGCTTGCAGTTCACACTGCATTTAAGACTCAATTGTTGGTTGTGTAACATTTTACATTAGAGTTAAGATATCCCTTATTAAATTAAGAACACTAGTACAACATTTTTCACAGCACAAAAATTCACAAGGGGTGGCACGGTGGCTCGTTGGGCAGCAATGTGCGAGTGTATGTGCCTACAACGGATTGTACCTGTGAGTGTATGTGCCCTGTCTAGGATTGTTCCTGCCTAGGCACCGGCTTTCCCATGACCCTGTCCAGGATCAAGAGTATAAGAAAGTGAATGAATGAATGAGTTAAAAAAATCGTAAAATGTGGTACAAATGAATGACATTATTTTGGTATGATTTGGACATTGATATGACACTGAGCAGTATTACCAAAACAAAAGTACCAAATGCTGGAAATAAAAGTACTAAAACCTAAAGATTATTCTTAAAAATTAAAGGCACAAATCAGGAAAAATGTAGCACGAACAAACAAAAATAATGAGTTGTTTTTTATTATTATTATATGGGGGTGCCAACTTTACAGAATATGCCAACAGTTACTAAATTTAAGGTTCACGTATCTTTTTCCAGCCTGAAATGTGACTGATCAATCAGTGTGTTCAATGAAGACATAAAAAGCACAACTGTTACCCTGCACTCTACTCCCTCAGCAACCCTGGTCATGGTAAATGGATTGCTAAATAACATATACACTCACTGGCAAAATATAAAGCACCCAGATAGAAATTTTAGATTGCTGCAAACCTCGGCATGCAATTACGTCTCCGGCAGTTAAGTAAATGATTACAGATGTGGTCTGATGGTCTCTGGGTCTTGCCCAAAGACAGCGTATAAGTTCTTTCCCCACTGCCCCATAAAAAGGCTCTCAGAAGCTACTTTTGGGTTCAGTACCTCTTGGTGAGAGATTGTTGACTGCTAAACATGCCTCTAAGACGCACTCAAAGACATTTTGCGCAGCTGACAGACTTTGAGAGGGGGACTCATTGGACTGAGATAAGCAGGATGGACAGTTTGATGAATTCCCTGTCATCTATGCCGATCTGACCTAGCTGTTAGGAGGTGTTGGGAGCAGTGGTTCCGTGAGGGCACGCAAACACAGTGTACAGGCTCTGGATGGCCTAGACAGACCACCAGTTGAGAGCATCGTTTGATCTGAAGCTCCCACAGTTTCACTGTCCACCATCCCTCCACACGTGGCACCTTCACTACACATCCCTGTCTCTGTCTGGACCATCTCAATTCAAAACTTTTAAAGGGTGATCATTTTAATAATTAGATAATTACCAAACCTTGATAATTCATGACTTCATGACTTGAAAGGTATGAAACTGAAGTGGGCACATATGACATATTACATCAAAAACCCTTTGTCAGTGAGTGGAACACAGTAAGTGATAATATTTAATAGTCCATGCTCCCCACTTACCACCATCTTATTTTTGGAAACCCAGCAGTCTGCAGGGAAGTCTTGAAGCATGGGCACTAGAAACTGCAGACAGCCATCCCAGTGGCACAGCAACAGCATCATGCCAATCAGGTTCACTATACGCACCATAGCACTGGCCAGGTCATAGGTCATATGGAAAATCTGAAGGAACAGAAGGATGAGACATGCATTAGGACTGTGACAGCAGAACTTCAGCATGCTGCATGGTTCACATTAATGGCTTAATCTCATAAAGTCATGGGCCACACTGTTGTTAAGCTGGTTTAGGGAAGGGAATAATGCAATAAATAATGCAAAGTGTGTCTTTTTTGCTTATATTAGTAATGCTCTGTGAGGGATCTGTGACATAAGGCACATACATATGCGTTAATGAATGAATAATAATGTATCATCCCTTGCTTAGATTTCCTTCAGTTTCTTAATATTTGGACTTGTGGGATTAATTGATCTAAGTAGTACATGGCGTTTTATCATTTGATCATTTATCATCACACCTTTTTCATTTTAAACCAGAAACGTGCAAAGTATTTTCGGCTTGTGGAACAGATCTTTGAACCTTTACACTTCCCTTTACGTACCTTTAGATAATAAATTGTTGCAAATATTGGAAATAATAAAGTATGCAAGCTTTTTTTAGTTCAGCTAGTTAGCAAACCTGCTAGCTACCACATTGCTAACATGTCCTACACGAAACCATGATTAATATTTAGACATCTTTGGCTAACACTAATAAATCTTTATCAAAATAATTACTCCAACTCTAAACTGCACTTGTTTTTACCAGTGGAAAAGTTGAGATAGCATTTTTGCAGTTAGCTAGCCGGGGTGCCAAGCTGGATAACGTTGAACAAAAGTATTCCACACTGCATACTACATAGTATGTCCAAATACAAACAACAACAATTATGTTTTTTTTATTAATATACAGTTTAGTACCTGTCAAACGTAAAGCTGGAAGTTACTCTAGGTCAGGGTTTCTCAACCTTACTCACCTCAAGGTCCACCTATTTAGAGTCTAGTCAAGTCAAGTCAGATTTATTTATATAGCTCTTTTTACAATGGAGCATTGTCTCAAAGCAACTTTACAATTTTAGATTATCTCCTAATATCTACGTCCAATCCCAAATTGAGCAAACCTAGGGTGACAGTGGCAAGGAAAAACTCCCTAAGTGTTATGAGGAAGAAACCTTGGGAGGACCAAGACTCAAAAAGGGACTCAACCTCCTTGGGCGGCGTAGATGATAAATGTAAATGTAAGAATGAAATCTTACTATATCAAAACAGGCCACAAGAAAACATTTTTGCTTTTTTTCCCTTTAATTCTAAAGTGCTGAGCATGAAAAATAATAAATGATAATTATTCTTCTATTTTCTTTACGAATGCACGGTGGAGGAGAAGGGTGGGGCAAGGGTGTGTAAGAGCATGAGAAAATTTGGAATATTGTTTCCTTCACTCTTCTGTGCCGGTCAGTTCATATTTTGGAAATGTGCAAAAGCTGTTTCTACTGCACATCAGTTTGAGCAGCTGCAGATGTACAGTGAAAATGTCGGCCACGTGGAATCATCTCCTGAGACATCAGAAGAGTGACCTGTAATCACTGTTCCTGTGAGATATTACAAATCATTCAAAAAACACAAATAAAAGTCCATGACAGTGGGGCCATGGTCGAGTGCTGGCTGTGAGAGTGTGAGGTCTGTAATTAACGCATGTATTTTACTGTATCTTTACTTTTAAGGCAGACGGGGAAAAAGACCAAAACATGGACATGCACCTCTTTTGACTTGCATTTCAGCATCCACATTTCCACCCTTGTCATTTCAGGATGTAGACTTGTAGTCGGTTGAGACACCTTGCAATAAATCACACACACCTGAACCCACTTTACTAATTTTATATAAGAACTCAGTTAATTTTAACAGGTCATTGGCTTGTCATTTTTCCCAGTAAATCCAAGCCACTTATCTTTACAATTTCTCATTGTGCAGCTACTGTCGACCTGGGTTTGAACTACTGGCTGGGCTTGCAATTTGAAGGTTGGGTGGGGCGGAGCCCTTACAGGGAGCAATTTCACTGGTGCCTGATGAATTCTGGGATAGACTCCAGACCCCTCTCATAACGCTGACCATAATAAGTGTGAGCAAATGGGAACTTTTTTCTTTCTATTCTTGTTGTGTATCCTTTGTTTTGTTTGACTGTTTTGTTTGATCTTGACACTTTGGATGGTGTTACAGAACTGTTATGTCTTCTACTGCCTGAACTCAAGAATAATCCTATCTAGACCTATCTGGTGGTTGCCTGGTCTCTCATTTTGGATTTGTTTGCCTGGTTGTTCATAAACTGCATGTGGAACCTCAACATCCTGCCTCACCTAAAAAGTAACAAAATGTGTAGCATTGTGCATTAGAAAAATTATGCTTTTATTAACTGATGTTAATTAAATAATATTTCATATATATAAACACCTACTGGTATGTTCACCTATGTTTCCTAGGCCAAGATTAGTATCGATTCTACACTAAAAAAAAATGTAGAAATTAAACAGTATCACCACTGATATTTCAGTTTAGTACAAAAATATGCCCAACATATGTTATGGAAACCAGCTCTAGTTGTGCCAGCAGTGCCTACCTCCTCCCACTGATGAATGTATCTGATGAGTCGAGACAGTCGCAGCAACCTGAGCAAACTCAGGATCTTGGTAAAGCGGACAATCCTCAGAGCTCTGGCCGTCTTGTAGAAGTCTGAATCGATCCGTGTCTCAACAATAAGGAAAATGTAATCCACAGGAATGGAGGAGATAAAGTCTACAGCGAACCAGCTCCGCAGATACCTGACCTTTATCTGCTGTGGGTCCAAGATGATCTCTGTGCTGTCCTCCTTCACAATGCCAGTCCGGAAGTTCAGGACTAGGTCCACTAGAAAGAAGGTATCAGAGACCACATTGAAAACAATCCAAGCTGGTGTGTGCTCATCCTTGAAGAAAGTGATGCCCACAGGGATGATGATTAGATTTCCCACCATCAAAAGTAGCATTATTAGGTCCCAGTAGAACCTGCATTGGACAAACAGAGCACTGATGAAAATATACACAAATAAGGGTCGGTCTAAAAGAAAGAGGTAAATTAGTGCTATTTCAATATACAGTAAGGTTAAGCAACATGAATTAGTAAAGTGAGCAAATCTACAAAAGTCAGTGATAATTCAGGAATCTTGCTGTTTTAGCTAAAACAACTTTATCAATTTATTAATATTATTTAAAGCTACATTATGTAACTTCTACATAGCTTCAGCTTTAAAATGTATGTAGTTAATAAAGGCATAATACTCTAAAAGCAGATGGTGTCGGGCTGCTGTGATTCCCGCTATGACCTCTATCATCATCTTTCAATCTTAGAGCTGTTTAGTAGGATGTAGCACAACCATTTGGTCAAACATGCTGTCACAGGTAGTGTAAAGTAAGTTATTCCATACAATTTTTACTAATACCACATGCTTTTTTTGCATATCATCTGAAGCAAAAGTCCTAAATATTAGAGAAAAGTAATTTTAAGAGCTCAATCTGGACCAGTCAAAGTCTGACACAATATATTATAAAACAGAAATTGCAATCCAATATTCAATAATGAATTTAAATACAGTGGTCTTGTCTATTAGTTGTTCTCCATACACAGCATTTAATTTCAAATTAAATTACACAGAAAAAGGACAAGAATTCTGTAGGTTTTTATTGCTGAAATCAAAGCAGACACAAATTTACAACTTTTTTCAGTGTTGGTTATTCATGGTCATGTTTTCAGTGTTTCTAGTGGAACTGTATGAAGATTCAACA